>APFE031734840.1:0-17489 GCA_000404065.3 Pinus taeda | reverse complement strand
AGTTAATCATTATTTATTATTATTATTATTATTTTTTTGACATGAAATTCATTTAAAAAACCTATTATTTAACCATTTTAGTTTAAAGCTTCCTATAAACATTATGATTTTGACGTGTCATTTCTAGCAAAAAATTATCAAAACGTGTAGTTTTTTAGTTATATTTATGTTAAAAATGGTTATTTTTATGTCAATTGTTAGAAACTATTGGCTTTTTAGAGACAATTATTTCATGTGGATTGAAAAATTAATTAACAATGTATAAATATGTAGAATATTAAAAATTCAAAATATCAACCTTCTTCTTTAAATATGAAAAACAATAAAAACCTCACTACAAAAAAAAAAGAAAATATGAAGAAGAAGACCACTTAAAAAATTATTTAATTTACAAAATAATTATTTACATTTCGTACATTAGAAAATTAAAAGTAAACAAAAAGGCCTTTTAAAAAAGGGCATGGTGTAGAATTACCACTTTTTTAAATCAGCATCAAAATCACTACCACTCTAAAATGCAATGTACATAAAAAAATTTATGGTGCCAAAAACTATGCTCTAAAAAAGACAAGTGCATTATGTATCACCCCTTCTCAAAATCGGGTCACCTTTTTGCTATCTCTACAAAACGGGTAACAGTATCAGCTCCCGTTTCAAAGTTTACATTTTTAATATTGTTCATGCATCAAGTAATTGCAAAATTTAAATCTATGTTAGTGTGTAGTAGTATAGGCCTTGTACCAGTCCCTTTATTAGTGTGGAGTTTATTTAGTTTATGTTACAACTCTTTTGTTTTTTAATCTATTGAATGAGTTTTGGGCAATTGCTTAACCGTTGATGGTTTCTAGTAGTGTTGTTCCTTCGAATTGGTGTGATTGTGTGATAAACTAAGTTTTATTCTACAACATGTGTCTTTCCTTTTCTGAAAGTGTGAGCGAGAATTGGAGCGTAACAAGTGTATGTTGATATTTGAGAGTGACATTAAAATTATTAGTTTGAGGTTATGAGTGCTAGTTTCCATATGTTCCAACATTTACTTTGTGTAATAGTATTAAAAAAATACCTATCTAGATTGACAATTAATGTGAGAGTTGGATTAGTTGTTCTGAATTAAAAGGGAAATTGATCCACCCAACAGAAGGCCCAAACAAATCCATTTGAACAAGATGTAGCAACATGGTGGATGAATTTTCCTTTGTTTTGAAGGGAAGTCATATTTTCTTATCGATTTGACATGATTTTACATGTTGTATTATTTGGCCTAGAATTTTTTGGTAAGACTTGTACGAATACCTTTTTGTTGAGTTTCATAATATGGTCAAAATTTAGTTGTCACTGTCTTTTGTGCCACTTTTTTTTTTTTTTAATCAAGCTTTCCCAAATAACAGTTCTCATTCACTTCCTTGAGCATGTATATGCTATTAAATATTTTCACACCCTTTTTTATTATCTCTCCTATGTTTTCAAACCTTATGTGATCCAAAAGGGATCCAAGAAACCTTCTAAGTCTTCATAAATCAAAACAATCGCAAAAGAATAAGTTTTAGAAATATTGGATTACACTATTGGGAGGAAAGAACACAAAGAAATGACCAAAAATAGAGCTATCAGTGGCTTGGACAGTGATGCACAGGAGCTATCAGATTTGGCCGATCAACGGTTCAGATTCGATCGACAAATCACAATCGGTGGTGGAAGGCAGAGGCGATTGGAGGTTACTACATGGGAAATGTGACAACGATCAACAAGGTCAATGAGGATTGTCGATCAAGCACGTAGATCGACGACCCACGTTGCATCGCAATATCATGTTGGCAAACCACAATGGAGCGCTTACCAAATGGCCTGAGGGTATGTGCGATATGCGAATCTAATCAATCGCATCACAATATCACATCGGAGCTACACAAAGGAGAAGGGATATATATATATATATATCTATATATTATATATATATATATTATATATATATATATATATAATATATATATATATATATATATATATATATATATATATGCGCAATGCGATAGCCGGACCCGATAGAGCTATAAAACGATATTCCATAAAATTTGAGATCCGTTAAACAACAGATTTCTATGTATTTCACATATTTCATTTATTAAAGGAAATATGAAGGGGAGCACCGATGCAATGAAAACCGAACCTGAAAGGGTTTGTGAATGAAAATATATATTTTTTCAACTCTGATATGGGTCGTTTTGTGCGATTTTGCAAAGTTTTAATGTATGTTAAAAATACAAAGGGAAATAATGGAATAGACATTTACGACATGCGATAAACGATTTCAGTTGGACCTGATAGGAGCATAGAGTGAATTTAAGGACTTTTGAAGTTCGATGAACAATATTTTGGTGGATTTTCTCATGTTTGAATGCATCTTTTTGTGTAAATGGAGAATGGCTATTTCGGGGATTTCAAAGGCACGATGGACTTTTCTGTTGCAGAACAGGTGGCCACCTCCCCTAAAGACATTATGCAATGATTTCTAATGCTCAGAAGAAGGATTCGAGTGGACAGAGGTCAGGAGCCAAAATGCCTAAGAAGAGGAAATGAATAGACAGAGCAGATTGGCTTTAAATCGACAGACTGCTAGAAATAGGGACAACCAGTGCTGAGAGAGAGAACAAACGGAGACAGAGAGTTAGTGAGGAGAGTCTATGTACTAAGAAACACTTGGGGGATCCAAGTGAAGCCTTTTTGTTTTTGTATCTATTGTGTGAGACTCAAATTGAGCTCACTTTTGTAAAAACTCTGCTTCTAAAGACATAATAGAGAGGTCACCACTAAAGGCTGGACCAGGAGATGTAGCCCAGGAGTGTTGGGTGAACTCCTTATTAAACTTACTATGTTTATGTGTGTTTGTCTATTATGTTATTTAACTACTTCATTGTCTATGTATTTCTCAATCTTATCGATCCATTGCACAAAGTAACATAGGAAAATCCATGTACATGAGTCTGTAATACCTTAATAATTGTCTAAGATCTCATTATTAGATCAGTGGTATCAGAGCTTTAGGTTTGCTAAGGTTAGACAAGCTTGTGCTAGATTGTTGAATGTTAACTAGGTCAAAACTCAAAACATGAGAAGGAGAACTAGTTGAGGCTAACCTAGAAATTGGAAGAGTCTATCCTAGGAGGAAAATGGCAAAAGAGATTCCCTTAGAATCATACTCTCAGTTCATGGATAGTTTCATGACCATGATAGCCATGGTAGAAGAGATGTATCAAGAATTTAAGAAAGGTCAAGGTGAAGATACTTCAACCTCCAAACAAGACAAAGGGATAGAGAAAACTCTTCTAGATGGCCATTTAGGCAAAGGGAAAGGGAAAAAGCCTCCTCTCTCAACACCTCCTTCTAGCCCTTTGATTAAATTAGATGTAAAATTTGATTTGCCAATATATGATGGAGAATTAAATGCAGAAAAGCTACATAACTGGATTAGACAGATTGATGTATATTGCAGGGTGTAGAACATCGATTCAAAAAGGAGAAAGATTCAGCTGGCCAACCTTTGCCTTGGAGGAACTTCCCTAGTGGGGTGGGAAGGTAGGGCACAAGCTGATTTGAAGAAGCATGATAAAATTCTTTCTACCTGGAGTGAATTTTTTTCTATCACTAAAAAAAAATTCTATCTACTAGCTTATATGCAGCAAGCGATGATGAGTTGGCAAGCTCTTCGCCACTTAGATGGGCAAAGTGTGAAAAGCTATACCCAGGAATTTAGAAAAAGAGCTTTAATTCTATGCATTTCTCTAGACTCACCTGAAACTTTTTTGAAGTACATAGGTGGCCTACATAACTATTTGAGGCACACCATTCTCATGTTTAACCCTACTAGCATAGATGAGGTATTAGTTTAGGCTACATATGTGGAGGCTAGAGGCAAGAATGTGAACCGAGAGATTGGGGGATCATCAAAACCCACTGCAAGCAAGAACAAGGAAAAGAGGAAGTAGAAATGGAAAGAGAGGAAGGAAAACATTGTACAGAAAGACAAACCTTCATGCACTCACTGCAAGAAGGATGGACATGATGATGAACATTGCTGGTCTTTGCATCCAGAGTGTTGGGGTCCAGGTATGAACAATCTATTCACCTGTTTTCCTACATTAATTTATTAATCCAGGTGTGTATCCTTTCAATGAAACACACAAGGTATATGCAGGGGCAAGAATACCATCTGTTACCAACCAAGAGTTCATGATTAAGATTCAAAACATTGCTGTAAAATTAAACTAGCTATAGAACTCTAGAAAAGTATTACAAGTATTAACAAGATGTAACAAGAATCATGAAATAATAAATAACACACACAAAAATACACAGAACCTGATTAGAAGAGTGGGCCCAGCTCTCGGATCAGGGCTACATTAATCACAATGAAGAATGGAACAGCAAAAGAGATGATATTGTATTAATCTGGAAAGAGTTATTACAATATTGATGGGGAGTCCCCCATTTACAGGAATGACATATATTTTATACACAGCGAGGGAGAACAAAATATTTCCCCATAACCTGGTAACCATATACCTTGAAATGTACATTAGTTTGGAATGACACCAACCCCAGATAGATGAGATCAGTGAATGGTCCAAGAATGGTTCGAGGATCTGTGACTCCAGCTACACGACTTCCTTATGGCTAGTCATTGCTTTGAATTGTTGATATGCTGTGTGACGCTGAAAGATAGGTACCTTTTCTCTAGAAGCTGAGGTCAAACATATGTTTTAGTGCTGTGAATAGGTAAAACCCCACAAATTTACCTCATTAATAAATATTCCAATAGACAGAAAAGGGGTGATTACCTCATGGACTTAGCATAGTAAACATAGGTGAATAAGTGCAAAAAGGTCAAGAAGAGTGATGGAAATGCAACAAAAATATAGCTAGATTTGGTGCCAACATCTCCCCCCAACTGGCCTTCTACATGCCCTGATGCAGTTCGGCACCTCTTTAGCTCTAGGTTTTGCATACTGTTGGCCTCCTAGAGCTTAGCGAGATCATACTCGTTGGCCATCTCTGTCCCTGGAAGTTTAAAACCGCCTGAGAGGAGGACTTCCTTCCACCAATCACTTGGAACATTATATGATTGGGTGTAGTTTTCTACTGGAAATTAGATGGTGGGGAACAGAAACCGGATCCCCATCCACCGAACCCCGCGAGTTTGGACACACGTTACATACCTGGGCACTCTGTTGAGTGCTCATGCAAAATCTGGTGCTCCAAATGGTTCCCTATTCCAGACGGCTATAGGTGACATCATCCACCTTTTCTAACAACAATCAAGGGCTTCATCTTGAAATGTGGCTAATTGGTTGACACAAAGATCAAGGCACCATTTTGGTGTCCTTAGCATTCTTTCTCTATTCCCCTCAATTCTCAAAAAGGTGTTGTGTTTAGTGAACATGGTGATTGACCTTTCATGTTCTCCTCTTACTATAAATAACTTTGTAACCTAATTGGACTCAAATGTATTAAAAGCCTTCTGCTAGCTGATTTGATTAAAAGTGTAAGAGATGAAAGCCCTTAAATGAATGTCCCCCATGTATGGGACCAGGTTAAATTCTCTGTCCTTGCATAGTAGATACCTGTGCATGTAAAACTCACACATCAAATGTTGAGTTGGCACGTCATGTCTCCTCATTATGCGGAGGAATTGTGCACCATCCTCTATTTCATAAATAATTTTGTTCTTGATGCTCTCCATGCAGAATAAAAGAAAAATTTCATGAAAGAACAAAGAATAGCAAGAAGTAGGGGAACAACATTCCATCACCTCTTGTGCCAAGTTAAACAACAGCTCCTTATCAATTTTTAGCTCTTCCACTTGTTTTCCTAGCTACTCCACCTTGAGTTGTTGCTTCACATGCCTCAATCTCATGACATTTATGTGCTCCATATATTTAAAAATGGTTGTGGAGGCTCATTCCTGAGTTCTTCTGACCTCACTTTGATATCAAGTTGCAGTGGATTTCCATGTCTGCACTTCAGTCATTAAGGCATATTCACGGTCTTCAAACAATCGCTCAACTGGGTCTATCTAAGTGGCTGCAGAAGTTGTGGCTATCTGGTCCACTTGAGTCTCTGCTTCTACTACTATGGCCTTGGACTTCTTGGCCTACCACTTGTATTTCTTCATCCGCTTCTACATTTTGTGTACCTGCTTCCTTAGTTTCTTGACCTCCATCTTAAGCCACATTGTTTCTTTAAATTGTAGCTGGTATTTTTTCTTGACAGGGAGTCTTCATTGTTCACATTGCTCCACCCATTCTTGCTTCACCAAAACTTCCTCAGTTTCAGTAGTTTGAGGTAAATCCCTTGGGACACCTTCTTCCATGCCGACTGTCAGGCTTTCCTCCACTGCCCTTCTTCTTCGCTTATTTCTTGCTTCACATCCTTCTCGCTTGGTTTTACCACTGGCTCATGCGTTGGGACCGCTTCGCCTGGTCCCTCCCCTTCACCAATGATTGCTTCACTTTGTTGTGTGCTCACCACGATCGGTGGTGTCCTTGTGAGATGTTCTCCTATTAATGTGTCTGCTGGAGCTCCTCCTGGTTCCCCTACCTCAGGGACCTCTGCCCTTTCTCTCCCTCCAGGTTCCAAAGTGCTTGTTACCTTGGCAGCATCTATCCCACCTGATTGTGCTCTTTGTGATAAATTCAAGGCAAGAGGAACAACGCAATCTTCTTTTGTGCATTGAGGGGAATGAGATACCCTTGCTCCTCTTGGGATAGAAGAGAAAAAGGAAAACTGGCAGGGATTTTTAGTGTTTAGTCCTAAGGTTGAAATTGGTTCTTGTTGTGCAACACCAACCTCATGCCCTAGTTCTCTTAGAGCTTCCTCCACAGGTTCCATGGTTTTCCCAGCTCCGAGCTCTTCTTTTCCTAGTTCCTCCTCTTCCATCGGTTCTATGCTTGTGGTGGTCACGACCTCTTCTTTGTTCAGGTTGTCTTCCTCCATCAGCTCCACGATGCCAGGGGGTCCTTGTGGGGTCCCTTCGGCTGCAATATCAACCAATTCTCTTCTCCTTGCTTGTTGTGGTACTGCCTTTGTTGTTGTCATGCTCTCAATTTGCTCTGCTAGTTCCACTGTTGAGGTTGGTTCTTATGGAACATCCTTGGCCATGGTACTAGTGGGTCTTTCTATGCCAATTTTTGTGTCTTCCATTGGTTCTACAGTTGCGGCTTGCTCTTGAAGTGCAGCCTCTTCTTCAAGACCTTCAGCTTCCATTCCCATCTCTTCTGGCTCCTTCTAGTCAACATAATCATCTTCTCCTATATTTTCTTCCTCCATGGCTTCTGGTTCATCTTCCCTAGTGGCCATAGCGGTTTCTATCTCTTCCTCTGTGGAATCATGAAACAGTTCCCACAGGATCAAGATTCATCTAATTGCATTCATCATCAACAGCTGGATCAACCCATGGTGGGTAATGACTGCCAATACCTATCGCGACCTTTAAGGTGAATGTACCATCACCTAAAGACTTATCAATAAGAAATAAGGCATATTTAGTGATAAGGCCTCTACTTGGGGGAATCGGAGGTGAGCCAGTATTCAAAGATGGTATTTGAATATAGTGGAGTATCCCCCCTCACAAGTTATATATTTTATGACAAACTCTGCTACCCCTCCCCATGGATATGGTAACGAGTTTTAGTCGTATCCTTGACCCTACTACATGATGCTCTCTCCTACTTGCAAAAAGGCTTCAGGAAACTCCAGGAGGGAAGTCCTTCTTGAAAACCACCGTTGCCCATTTTGAGGGAGCCCGCTAACTTCTGCAATGGCTTCTTCCGTAATAGGGACTTCTATCCTACAGACTTGAGAGATTTCTTCTCCCAATTTGAGTGAAAATTCTACAGAATTTCCTCATTTGACCCGCTAAACCTATCAAAGTAGATAGTCCAACCTGCGTTTTCAAAGACCTACCATACCTCTTGACTGCTTTGAACTCCTATTGTATCTTTTGGCTCATGCCACATAGACCATCCACCCATCATTGTAGAGGCGGGATCAGCACAATGAATACAATTGGCTAATAGGGGAAAATGACAAGGACCCAAATCATTGACAATAGTAATAAAGTCATGGTCACCTTGGGAAAAACAGATGGAGTAGTACTGGTACGTTTGAGAAATATCAGAGAATGATGGCGGGTTATGGTGGTACGGTTGGATATTTCTAGTGCTTTAATGTAGCGTGTTGGGGAGGTGACTAGTTATGACTCTCTACATATGAATACGCATTCCAACTCATCAAGCTCATAATTACGAAGTACCGTAATCATTATATTTAGTTTGGTATGAATCATGTGTCATAAATGCATTTTCGTGGTACGCCATTGTTTATTATGATGCTTCCCCCCCCAACTTAATTACGACCATCCATGGCACATATTGGTGTCTTTTTGCAATATTTTAATTAAATTCATGAAAGTTATTAGAGACGTACCTGGGGACCTACCTTGTGGTGGAGTAATAGCACATAGAGTAACAGCAGTGACAGAGTAACAACAATGGCGGAGTAACAACACCAGTGGAGTAATGACATTGGTGGAGTGACTATAACGGTGAAGTAACAACACCAGTAGAGTAACAACAATGGTGGAGTAACAACAACAACGGAGTAATGACAATGGTGAAGTAACAACACCAGGGGAGTAACGGCAATGACAGAGTAAGAACACCTGCAGAGTAACGACAATGGTGGAGTAACAACAAGGGTGGAGTAATGACAATGGCGGAGTAACAACAACGATGAAGTAACAACACTGATGGAGTAACAACAATGGCAGAGTAATAGCACCATTGAAGTACTAGCAGAGTAACAGCACCAGCAGAGTACCGGTGGAGTAACAGAAATAGGTTAATAGCAACACTGGTAGAGTAAAAACACTGAGTGTTACATTTATCCTAGCCATATTCCTTTGTTATTCCTGCAAAATACAAACAAGTAAGTAATAACAATATTTATTTATTTATTTTTATTTTATATATATTATATATATATATTATGTTATATATATATATATATATATATAATATTGTATGTAATATATATATATATATATAATATATATATATATGTATGTCAATATGTATATATATATATGTATATGTATATGTATATGTATATGTATATGTATATGTATATGTATTTATTTATTTATTTTTATTTTTATTTTTCTTAGTGCAAAGTGAGAGTGTCCTTTATACTAACAACCATTAAACCAGATGAATCAGAAAGGTGTTTGACAAAGGCATCTCTAGAGGTTGGATGGTAGTATAGCTTTAAATGGTGTCCATTTACTAGGAACAAGGTAATATTCCCATGTATTGTAATTAGTCTAACTGTTCCATTGTCAAATAATCCGTCCACTTCGTATGGTCCCATCCAGTGAGTGTGAAACTTGCCTTTGAAATTCTTAAATAAGGAGTCATAAAGTAATGCCAAATCCCCCACATGAAACACCTTACTTTTGATAAATTTATCATGCCATTTCATTCTCTACTGTTGAACAACAATATTTTTCTGGATAGCTACTGATCGAATCTCTTCCAACTCATTCAACTGTTCTAGTCGGTGTTTCTGTGCTTCTAATAGGTCTAGGATTACTTCTAAAGTTGTTCTGAGTGTATTGATCTCAAATTCTACCAGAAACAATGGGGATTTCCCATATACTAACTGAAATAGAGAAAACTCAATTGTATTCCTCCATGTTGTTCTATATGCCCATAAAGCTTCTAGAAGTTTCTGTGCCCAGTCCCAACAATGACTTGCTACTATTTTTGTCAAGATATTTTCCAATATTTTGTTTGTACTTTCTACCTATCCATTTTCCTGGGGGTGGCAGGAGTTTGTTTAACCCCATATTTCTGCATTAGCTTCCCTATCATGTGAGATTTGAACTGCGTCCCTCCATCCGACACAATTTTCGTTGGAGTACCGTATCAAGCAAAGATTTCTTCAAAAAGAAATTCTGCCACTACTTTCTCTATTGCTCTTGTGACCGCTCTGGCTTCTACCCATTTAGTCACATAATCGGTGTAGACCAAGATGTAAGATTTCTGATGAGAAGATGGATTGAAAGGTCCAAAAAAATCGATGGCCCATTTCCTGAAAGGTTTGAGGACTACCTGGGGCTGTAGAGGCATTTCATCTGCTTTCCCAGGTTGTCCCATTCGTTGACAACTATCACATCTATGGACATAATCCCTAGCATCACGAAATATGGAAGGCTAGTAGTAACCCATCTGCAACACTTTATGACCTGTTCTCTTATCTACAAAATGTCCTCCATAGGGACCGTCATGGGTGGATTTTAATATCTCATAGATATCATCTTCTGTCATATAATGCCAAATATATTAGTCAACCCCTGTATGAAAGAGATACCCTGCCATCCATGAATATTGGGTACTATGATGAATCATCTTCCTCTGATCCTTATATGACAAATGATGAGTCACCTTCCCTATAACAAGATAGTTAGCAATATCTACATACCACGGAGTGTTAAAGGAAACTGCAAAAAGATGTTCATCCAGAAAATTATCTTCAATTGGTGTATTCTTACCATCATTTTCTATCCTAGACAGGAAATCTGCAACCACATTGTCCTTCCCTGGTTTATCTATTATAGTAATGTCAAATACTTGTAGTAGCAAAAGCCATCTTGTAATGCGACTAGGGGTAACAAGTTTATTCATTAAATACCTGACAAATGTATGATCAATATGTACAAAGGTAGGATACCCAGTAATGTAGTGTCGGAATTTGTTGATGGTGTAAATGATAGCAAGGAACTCTTTTTCAGTCACTGTGTAATTTAATTTAGTAGGACCCAAATTCTTACTAACATAGTAAACTGCATATGGTACCCTGTCCTCTTGCTATCCTAATACTGCACCAACCGCTATTTGGGAAGCATCCATGTGAATGTGGAAAGGTAATTCCTAGTCTGGCCCTCTAAGGATTGGACCACTATAGATCAATTCCTTGATTTTCATCAAGGCTACATCACAGTCATTTGTCCACACAAAATCTGCATCTTTTGTCAGCATTTGAAAAAGTGGATGTGCTACTTTAGCAAAAGTTTCTATAAAACGCCTATAATAACCGGCACAACCAATAAAGCTGCATACCTGCGTGGGCTTTTTGGGTATCAGAAAGTGCAGAATCACCTTTATTTTAGTTGGGTCCATCCGAATTCCTTTAGCCAAGAGAAAATGTCCATAACAATTCCTTCCTCCATCATCATATGGCATTTTATTGTACTTAAGGAGACATGCACTTGTATGCACCTTTCAACAACATTTTCTAAATTTTCAGCCCTTATACAAATGAATCCCCATATGGAGTAAAGTCATCCATGTAAGTTTCAACACTATCATCTACTGAATTAGAGAAGATCCCTAAAATTGCCCTCTGGAACATTACAGGTGCATTACACAGGCCAAAAGGAAGGACCTGGTATGTGAATGTTCCCCAAGGGCATGTGAAAGTGGTTTTGTCCTGATCTTTAGGAGCTACCTTGATATAGTTATACCCACTAAATTCAATTAGGAAGGAGAAGAACTTTTTGCCAGCCAATGTGTCCAGAACTTGGTCGATAAACAATAAAAGAAAATGATCTTCCTACGTTGCCTAATTTAATTCTCTATAATCCATGCATATCCGCCATTTACCATTTTTCTTGGGGACCATCACTAATGGAGAAACCGATTGCCTATCTGAAATGGGGTAAATAAAACCTACTGTCTAGTAATTTTGAAGTTCTTCTTTCACAACATTTTTCAATGCAGAGTTCATCCTTCTCTGAGTTGTCTCACAGGACAACAATCTTCTTTAATATATTATTATATTATATATATATATATATATATAATATATATTATATATATATATTATATATATGATGGGTACATAAATTGGTAGGAATCCCCTTCATGTCTGAGTAATCCCAGGCAAAGGATTTTTTATGTTTTCGAAGGACATCTACAAGTTTCTTCTTTGGGATTTTGACAGGTTTGGATTAGTGTTTAGGGTCTTTCTCGATTCCAATTCCATAGGGACACTTCCATGGGGTGCATCTACGAGTAGCTCCTTTGATCCTCTTGCTGTTTCAATAGTTTCCTGTGTTTCATAGCTTAGAATGGATTCTAGGATTTGTTGATTTGGCTTTGAAATAGAGCAAGGATCATTCATAAAGGAGGTGATTACATCATCTTATGATTCTATTTTAAACTGAAGGGCCTGCCCAATAGTGAGGACTGGTCTTAATTCCTCAATTTCTATTTCAGGCTCTTTCCTGGATAAGATTTTCTTGCTACTTGCTAGTTTTGTGGATGGGTTTTGTTCTGCAGGTGTGTATAACACTAAGATCTTAGTGTTGTGCTTGTTTGAAATGACCATGTGCTCTGAACGACACCCAATGTAAGCATCTGCAGTAGCCAGCCATGGTCTACCTAAAATAAGAGGATGGCTGCCAATCGAAGATTGCATATGTAAGACAAGGACGGGGTAGTGCCATGAATCCACTGAAATTGTTACATCTTCTAACTTCCCTACTGGTTTTACTATAGATTGATCTGCCAGTTCTAACATTGTAGGTGTATGTTTCAAGTTACGAAGGCCTAATGTATGCATAGTTTTAGTGTTGATAACATTGATGGCAACACCTAGGTCTACCAACACATTTGGAATCTCTACCCCATTAGTTTGTACTATCAGAATTGGGTTCCCTAGATCTCCATACTTTCTTTGAACAATATTCCCTAAGAGCCTTTGCATATATCGGTACATCCTTCATAGCTTGTAATAGGGGAATTTTGAAAAATAAGTTCTATAATTCACCTAATAAGTCAAATTCAGCTTGAGGACTTGATTTAATCAAAGTTAGTCTCTCTGGATAAGGTGGTTCAGATTAATGTTGTTTTGCAAGAGGCACCTAGTTTCTACCAATTTGTTTTGGTTCTTTATTAATTAATTATGATTCCTTACCTTCACTATCAAGTTGTTCAATGATAACTGGAGGAGGTTGAACATCTACTGTTTTCCCTGATCACAAATTCATTTCATACAAATCTGTAGCAGAAATTCTATACGAAAGTAGGTTAAGAGTGTTAGTTTGATGAACTCCCTTATTATTAAGATTCGGGTTAGGTTGTATTGGAAGCTGAGGACGGGAAGGTTGACTACCAAGAGGCACATTGGATGGTAGTTGGAGTTGTTGTTGTGGCATTTCCTGAAGAAATTTCCCAGGAGAGGATCCTTGCCAAGATGAAGCCCACAGGGAGCTCGAACCGGCTTGAGGATTCCACTATTGCCAAGGTGGAAACTGTTATTGTGGCCACATGGGAGGATAGGGCATGGACAGAGGATTCATATTGAAATTACTGAAATATTGAGATGGGTCTAAGTAGATACCTTGATTTCCCATTGGTGGTTGAGGCTTCCATGGCTTTCTAGATCCCATAAGGTACAATTGCTCTGTGTCTTCCCCTATCCCTTGAAATACTACTTGCAGTCTTGGCAAGGAGGGGCATGAGCTTGTTGCATGATTTAGTTAACAGATTGTACATTCCTCTATGGAGTTTAATGGACATTCCCTCTTTGGATGCCTCTTTCTACACTTCGACAGAATATAGCCATGGTCCTGTCCAATTCCAGCTACTTCTGTTTTACTTGTAGCATATCCATCTATGTCAATAGAGTACTCAGGATATCCATTCTCAAATTGTCTAGTGGGTTCCCAATTTCTGCCTTTGTAACACTCCTGCGAGATGCTTTTTTTGAGTGAATCCCTTTTATGTTTCTTGCAAGCCCCCCCTGAGCAACGAATGCATAGTCCACAAATAACCTCGAAGCTTTCCTTAGAGATATCTCCCTTTCCTACGATGTTCAACAATTCCAAAGAGTCCTCGTGAAAAGCTCGGAGGAGGATAATTTTTAAAATCTCCTTATCCAGGTCAGAGTGACTTGACAAATCATTCCACATAGTCTTCGAAGCTCTCGTCTTATTTTTGTGTGAACTTAAAAGGTTCCTCCTTAATGTTCCTGGATTTGTAGTAATCTTGTTATTTTTCCAAAAGAGTTGTCTGCATATCATCCCATGTGGAAATAGAGCTTCCTCCAAGGCCCATGAACCATTGTAGAGCTATCCCTTTTAATTTAGCAGGGAAATTTCTTAACTTCTGGGCATCTGTCATGTAGTCATACCCCCAGCACACTATGTCAAATTCGAATAAAAATGTGTCGGGGTCTTCTGAAACAAGCCCATGAAAACTTGGTAGGGCTGCTATTGGAATAGGCTTTGTGGGCGCACCTGTTCTTAGATCCATGATTGGAAACTTGATGTTGGAGGTTGTAGGATCCATAAATATCCTCCAATAATTGTTGGGTATTTCAACAGGCTCTATGGAATACGTCTGAGGATTCCTTAACACTCGGGTTCGAGTTTCTTTGACAACACTTCCCTGGTCCCTTGGTGATGCAAGTGCCCCTTTGTTTCCTTCTCCTACGTCCTGATGACTTGATCCCTCAGCTACGACCTCCTTTCCTTTGTTGGAGTGGCCTAACCCTGTCGATGTTTTGCTTGCAAGCTCTTCCCCTTCTATTTCCAGCGTGCAATTCCCTTGTTCAGATGTCTCCACAATTACTGGAGGGGCCTATTGTGTCGAATCACCAAATAATGCTACAGAAAACAGTGGTTAATCTATTGATTGTCCCTCATAATTTACTCTCCATGCACTTGGTCTCACGACTGTTCAAGAGGATGCTTCTAATTCATCTTTTGCTATAATTTGTTGGATATAAGTCTTTCTTCCCAAGTCTAGTCGTCCCCTCTATGGGGCTCTTCCTCTGCCCCTCTTATTTGGTTTTGTGTTCATACAAATGTTGATATGATAGAAGGTCTAGGTATCAACCTACAATGCTCTATCTTGAAGTAAGGTGTCAAAGGGCCATTCCTTCCCCAAGCTAAAAGATCTTACAAAAAAAGAGATAGCTAAAAAAAAATAGGAATCTAGGGTTCAGGGCTCGGAGCAAGGCGTCAAAGGACTCCTCCCTCCCTAGGACAAAAACCAGGAACAAAGACATGCCTTTGAGAAGACCTACTACTTCCATATCTGAAGCAGGGCGTTAAAAGACTCCCCCCTCCCCAAGGTAAAAGCTAGGGTGTCCCGAAATTAAAATACACAAGGGTTTGAAAGAAATAAATCTAACTCAGGGCCTAGAGCAGGGTGTCAAAAAGACTCCTCCCTCCCCAGGACAAGAGGGTGGCCCAATCAAAATAGGAAAGCAAATAAAAACAAGTAGAGAGAACACCTATGCTAAGGACTTGGACCAGAGTGAGAAAACTCATTCTCCCCCCAAGATGAGAGATTGACCCTTTGGTTGGTCTAGATCATGTCTTGCACCTTGTTAGCCTCCTTGGCAATGACGCCAAAATGTTGGGGTCTAGGTATGAACAATATATTCACCTATTTTCCTACATTAATTTATCAATCCGAGTGCATATCCTTTCAAGGCAATGTGCAAGGTATATGCAGAGGCAAGAATGCCATCAACTACCGACCAAGGGTTTGTGATTAAGATTGAAAACATTGCTATAAAATTAAACTAGCTACAGAACTCTAGAAAAGTATTACAGGTATTAACAAGCTATAACGGAAATCATGAAATAATAAATAACACACACAGAAATATGCAACACTTGATTAGAAGAGCGGGCTCAACTCTCTCATAAGGGTTGTGTTAATCACAACAGAGAATGGAACAACAAAAGAGATGATATTTTATTAATCTATAAAGAGTTATTACAATATCGATAGTGAGTCCCCCATTTACAGGAATAACCTATCTTTTATACACAGGAAGGGAGAACAACATATTTCCCCAAAACCTAGTAACTATATACCTTGAAGTGTACATTATTTTGGAATGACACCAACACCAGATAGATGAGATCAACAAATGGTTCGGGGATCTGCGACTCCAGCAACATGGCTTCCTTATGGCTGGTCATTGTTGTGAATTGTAGATCTGTTATGGGATGCTGAAATATTGGTACCTGTTCTCCAGAAGTTGCGGTCAAACATATGTTTTAGTGTTGTGAATAGGTAAAACTCCGCGACTTTACTTCATTAATAAAATATTCCAATAGATAGAAAAGGGGTGATTACATTGCGGAATTAGCCTAGTAAACATAGGTGAATAAGTGCAAAAAAGGTAAAAGGAGTGATGGAAATGCAACAATAAGATAGCCAGATTTGGTGCCCAACACGGAGCTGAAACCCAAGAAGTTCAATGGCAAGAAGAAGAAGACTGTTGTTGCTATTCAGAAAGATTTGGGGTCAGACTTAAGTGATGAAACAACAGTCATAGCTACAGGTATAAAAGGTTATCCGATTTAAAGAATGCAAATATCAAGAAGCAGGTATAGGAGCTACTCGAGAAAGGATTCATAAGGCCAAGCACATCACCATGCAGATCTCCAATCATGTTGGTCAGAAAGAAAGATGGTTCGTGGAGGATGTGCATTGATTACAGAGCACTGAATAAAATAATGATCAAGAATCATTATCCTCTTTCTCGCATAGATGATCTATTAGATCAGTTTAAAGAAGATGTTTACTTTTCCAAGTTGGACTTGCATAGTGGCTACCATCAGGTCAGAGTTGCAGAACAAGATGCATGGAAGACTGCTTTCAAAACAAAGCAAGGGTTGTATGAATGGCTGGTTATACCTTTTGGCTTAACCAATGCTCCTGCCACTTTCATGAGAGTTATGAATGATGCACTTCGAACTTTTATTGATGATTTTGTAATTGTATGTTTAGATGACATTCTTGTTTTCACCAAAACATGGGAAGAACATTTGAAACATGTAAAGCAGACTCTAGATGTTTTGAAAAGAGAAATATCTATGTTAAATTATCAAAATGTGAATTTGGCAAAACATCTTTGAATTATTTGGGTCATATTGTTGAGGGTGGTGAATTGAAGATAGATCCCTCTAAGGTTGAAGTCATTGTAAACTCGCCTAAACCCAAATTTGCTACAGAATTTAGAAGCTTCCTAGGAGCGGCACAATATTGGAGAAAGTTTATTGCTAACTTTTCCTTGATTGCAGCTCCCTTACATGCTTTGACAGGATTGAAAAAGGTGATTCAGTGGGGAGGTAAACAGCAGAAAGCCTTCAACACCTTGAAAGAAAAAATTAGTACAACACTAGTACTAGCATTGCCAGATCTTCAAAGACCATTTGAGATCGAAACAGATGCCAGTGACTATGCCATGGGAGTAGTGTTGATGCAACACTGTAAACCCATATGTTATCATTTTGAGACATTTAATTCTATAGTAGTTAATTATCCCACATATGATAAAGATTTGTATGCATTAGTGCAGAGTGTGAAAAAGTGGAAACATTACCTATTGGGAAAAGAAACAATTAT
>APFE031734832.1:0-14295 GCA_000404065.3 Pinus taeda | reverse complement strand
AGTATGGAGGAAAAGGCAATCATGAGACACTGACAATTATGCAGCAAGACCTTGGATCTGACTCCGAAGATGAAGCATTGATCACAGTAGTAGGAACAAAAGGTACTCCTACACCTCATGTTAATTCTAAATCACATGAAGGCACTAGTTCAATAGATGAGTCTCTTCCTGATGAACGAAAGAGAATTGAGCTATTTCATATTAGATTTATCATAAATCATACAAAAGTTGAAACTCTATTTCATACCTGGATCCCAAGCAAACTTAATTTTAAAGTCCTTGGTAAAGAAGCTAGGCTTTGAAACAAACCACATCCAAAACCTTACCCACTTGGATGGATAAATGATAAAGAAAAAATGAATGTGACTAAGCAGTGTAAGGTAAAATTTGTGATCTCTTCTAAGTTAGTGGATGAGGTAAAATTTGTGATCGCTTCTAAGTTAGTGGATGAGGTAAAATTTGATGTGATACCATTGGATATCTATGGCATGGTGTTAGGGATTCCATGCCTAAATGATAGAAAGGAAATCTTCTTCCATCGTGAAAACAAATACCAAATCACAAAAGATGGGGTAGAATATATTGTAAGGGATCATCAAACTAAAACCAATGTCAGCCTTGTAAGTGCAGGACAAATGAAGAGGTTAGTGAATTCTAGTAAGGGTTGCATGCTTATGATTGTAAGGGGAAAATATGTAGAATTATCCGATGCTTTCCAGGGTTACGATAATGTGCATAAAAAGGAATTATGTCAATTAATTTCTAACTATGATGAGATTTTTCAAGAACCAAGAGGATTACCTCCGAAGAGGGAAATCCAACATGAGATCCATTTGCACCATGATGCTCCTTTACTGAATATTGGCATGTACAGGATGTCGACCATTGAGATGGAGGAGATCAAAAAGCAGGTACAGGAATTCCTGAACCAACGGGTCATCAGACCAAACACTTATCCATGTAGCTCACCAATTATCTTAGTGCCAAAGAAATATGGCACATGGAGGTTGTGCATGGATTATCGAGCACTAAACAAAATCATGGTGAAAAATTGTTACCCTCTTCCCCGCATTGATGACTTATTAGATCAGTTTAAGAATGCTATCTATTTCACCAAATTGGTTTTGTGTAGTGATTATCACCAGGTGCGAATTATAGAGAAGGATGTGTGGAAAACCACCTTCAAGGCTAAAAAGGGGTTGTTCGAATGGATGGTGATGCCATTCGGACTTTTCAATGTTCCAGCCACTTTCATGATGGTCATGAATGATATCTTTAGGCCTTTCATTGATGAATTTGTTCTCGTCTATCTAAATGATATTCTTATCTTTAGTAAAAGTTGGAATGAACGTGTATGTCATGTGAGGAAAGTGTTTGATGTATTGAAAAACGAAAAAATCTATGTAAAATTGTCAAAGTGCGAGTTTGGGAAAACCTCATTGGTTTACCTAGGTCATATTGTTGGTCATGGTCAACAAAAAATTGATCCTTCTAAAGTTGAAGCAATTGTAAATTGGCCTAATCCTACTAGTGTAACCGAGGTTCATAGCTTTTTGGGTGCAATACAATATTGGAGGAGATTTATTGCCAATCTCTCTATTATTATAGCACCTTTACACGGATTGACAAGTGTAAAGCAAGTATTTCAATGGGGAGGAAAGCAGTAGAAGTCCTTCGAAACATCGAAAGAAAAGATCAGCACCGTACAGGTCTTGGCCTTACCAGATCTCCAACAGCCATTCGAGATCGAGACAGATGCCAACTGATATGTCATGGGAGCTATACCGATGTAGCAAAAGAAGAAGATATGTTACCATTCAGAGAAGTTCTCTTAGGCTATGATAAGCTATCCCACTTATGACAAGGAGTTATATGCCTTGGTCCAAAGTGTGAAAAAGTGTAAACACTACCTGATCGACAAGGAGACCATCATCCATGCGGATCATTAGCCCTTGCAGTATCTTCAGTCACAAACCAAGTTGCAACAATCTTGTCAGTTCAGGTGGATGGGTTTTCTTCAGCAATTTCATCTGGTAATAAAGTATAACAAGGGCATTAGCAGCAAAGTGGACAATATGCTATCTCACCCTCCTATTTTTGTTTCTGTTATTTTGCATAATGCGTCGTTATCTTTTGAAAGTTATGTTGAACAATATACTAGTGATGATGACTTTAAGGAGATTTATGAAAAACTAACCTATGGTTCACAGGTGGACAACTGTCACTTGCAGGGGAAACTGTTGTATCACCTTGGAAAATTGTGCATACCCACAAGAGAAAGGGTACATGTAATCTGGGAGGCCCACACCTCCCTTGTGTCTAGTCATTTTGGTATTGAAGAAACTTTGCGTCAAGTACAAAGATTTTGTTTTTGGCCTCATATGAAGAACATTGTGACACACTATGTAAAGGTTTGTGTGATGTGTTCTGTTTCAAAACTCTCTAATAGAAAACTCAGGCTCTACACACCACTCCCTATTCCGAGTCATCCATGGGAAAGTGTGTCAATGGATTTTGTAGGAGGTCTTCCTTTGTCTAGGAAAACTCACAACTATTTGTATGTCGTCATTGACCATTTTAATAAGATTTATATTTTAATGCCCTGTAAAAAGTAGATCACTGTAGAGAAGACTACTTAACTTTTCTTTCAACATGTTTGGGTCCATTTTGGTCTGCCCACATTGATTGTGTCAGATCGCGCTTTCTCAGAGAGTTTTGGACCAGCTTGTGGAAGATGATGGACACCAAGTTGAAAAGAAGCATGGCATTCCATCCACAAACTAATGAATAGACGTAGGTTATAAAATGCACCGTGGTGCACTTGTTGCGAGGCTATTGTGGGAAACAACTTAGGTTGTGGGATGAGCATCTTCCATACATGTAACATTCCTACAACCGAGCAGTGTACTCATCTATGCATCATCCACCATTTGAGACATGTTTTGGCTACCTTCCGAAAGACCCTTTTGATATGCTCTTTGGAAGGGAAGATGACTCCAGTGGACATGATGATATGGACAAAGCACAATAGTTCATTCAACGGATCCAGTTGATTCACCAAGTAGTACAGGAGCAGTTAGAGAAAAGTCAAGACCGGTACAGGGCTCGACATGACAAACACCAAGTCGACCATCAATTTCAAGTGAGCGACAAAGTGTGGTTCCATATTAGTAAGGACAGGATGAAGGGAGAAGGGAATAAGTTGTTACCAATATGGTATGGTCCATTCACCTTCTTGGAGAAGATTGGAAACAATTCCTTTTGTCCTGATTTGCTGATATATATGCAAATGTACTCCATAGTGAATGTGGAGAACTTAAAGTTGTCTGAGCCACCATTGATTATAGACACCGAAGAGGTGGGCAAAGTTCCTACAGTTGATGACTTTGCACCAGAGTATCTCGATGAGTTACCTGAGGACATCATCACTGATAGAAGGTCTAGGACTTCATGATGGGGAGATGTGGAATACCTTCGAGTTGGTTTCAAGGGGATGAACCCTAGCAAGGAAAAATGGCCAGAAAAAGAAAGAGTGAGGGAATAATTTCCTCACTTTCCAATTGATTGATAAAGCTTTTGGCAGTCCTAAAGCTCCTAAATGGGGAGGATTGACCCAGGTGGATCTCCAGACACAGTGGCATGGAAAAAGCTCAAAATTTAAAGTGGTGGAAAGGTGATGAACTTGAAATCTAATCGAAGTGCTCGTTGCCTTGATTCCAACGGTGTGAATGACACTCCAATCCGAGTCTGGATGAAGGAGATAGAGGCAGTCAAAGTTGGGTTGACTTTTGATGACTCGGTAGGATTAATGAAGGCATAATTTGAACTTTTTCGGCAGATGGAAACTAGCTAACTATAGCCAGATTCTGGGCAAAATTTTGGCCTCATTAAAAAGTCTCCTTTGGTCCAAAACCAAATTTCCAAAAATGCATAGTTTGTTTTATTAACAAAAAAAATTATAAAAAAAGGGTGGCGGGCCACCAACCCCACCACCCCTTAACCGCAGCACATAACATTAAAAAATATTTGTGGAGGGGCGAGCCAATACCCTTGGCCCCTACCATAGAACAATTGTAACAACCATAAACAAACTGGGGTGGGTGGCCATGACCCCGCCACCCCACACCACGGAACTCCCATGGAACCACGGAGTTGTTGGCGCAAGCGGTGGGCGCCGGACCTTGGGGCATGGGCCCAACCACACCATGTTAAAAGAATGTTGCCACGAAAGGAAATGGATATGGACCCATTAGGGATGAGGTAAGGTTGGCGTGCCGCCCAAGGCGGGCCCAACCCAACCTTCCTTTTAATTAAAAAAAATTGTTATGTAAAAAAGGAGGAGGGAGGGTTTGATCACCCGACCTCCTCCGTAATAAATGAAGCCTAAACCAACTCGGCCAATGGTTTCATTGAGAAATCTGCCATCCATATTTTACTTAAATGCAGTTTATCAGTGCACCCGGGTAGAGGAGGTAGTGCACGCAGTTCAAGGCAAAATGTTGCAGGAGGGCTGAATTTTCACTTTGTCAGAATTTGACAAATTTTATATGGTTTCAGCACTTCTCGATGCCACAAATGCAATGGTGCTATCTGTTTCTCCATCAAAGTTATGTATTTTTTGGCCATTTTTCAGTATGGAGGTATAAAACTCCTTTTTGTAACTAATACTTGTACTCTTCTTTCTCATGCCACTTAATGAATGAAGGCTACCCCATTGATCGAGAAGGTCCGAGAGACATAGTCCAAGTCAGACAAACTCTGTTATCAATTCTTGTTGTCTTCTTTCATGCTTTATTTGTTTCTCCTCTTCTCTCATGTGCACATTAAGTTTTTTATGTTAAGCTACAATTTATGCATATAATTCTTTAATACATCTATACACAAAAGATTTTGGATCAACAAGGAAGCCTAGCAGTCACAATTATAATGATGGAAGTGTTGTTTCCCCTAACCTTCCACAACCTACAAGGTTGAAACCACAAAATTGGAAGAGAAAAGAGTGAAAGGGCTTTGTTACAGTTGTGATAGAAAATTCACTAAAGATCATAAGTGTGATGAGAAGAAATTGTTTTACATATATTGTGAAGAGGAGGAAGGAAAGGAATAAGAAATTTCAAAAGAAGAGGATATGCACCAGGAACAAACAGTAGAGAAAGAATAAATGAATCTGATCATATCTTGTAATGCATTTCCTGGAATTAATACTCCTCAAACTATTAAGGTATAAGGGCATATCAAGAGGAAAAAGGTAATAGTTTTGATTGATTCGGGAAGTACCCATAATTTTATTCATTATAAGATAGCCAATGAATTGAATTTCTTCCTATATCTAGCACCAAAGTTTCAAGTGATGGTTGCAAGTGGAGAAACCACAAATTGCTCTGGAAAGTGCCATAATATCAAGCTATCCATGGTAGAATATGTATTGAATATCCCATTGCTTTCCATTCCAATGGGTTGTGCTGATGTTGTACTAGGAGTTCAATGGCTACAATCCTTGGTTACAATAACTTTTAATTTTTAAGAACTTTTCATGGAATTTCCTTCAGAAGGAAAGGAATTTGAATTAAGGGGTGTCGCAAGGAAACCAGGAAAGATAAATAGCTCTAACAGAATACAATGCTTCTAAAGAAAGAACAACGAAACATAATTTCATAATTATGTTCACTAGAGATTCCCACATCGAAATCATCTATTTCTCCATATCTCCAAAATGTCTTGGACAATCATTCCAAGGTATTTGAGACTCCCAAAGGCCTCCCACCTATTGGTGATCATGATCATGCTATTCATTTGATTCCAGGAAGTGTTCCTCCAAACATCAGGGCTTACAAATATCCCTATGCCCAAAAGAGTGAAATTGAACGTATAGTTGTAGAAATGCTAGAGGATGGTATAATTCAAACAATTCAAAGTTCTTTCTCTGCTCAAGTAGTATTGGTTCACAAGAAGGATAGATCATGGTGCATGTGTCCAAATTACAAGGAGCTCAACAAGCTCACTATTAAAGATAATTTTTTCCATTCCTAGCATTAATGAATTGTTGGATGAATTGCATGGATCAATTTACTTCACCAAGTTGGATATTCATTTATGATATAATCAAATCACAATGAAGACTAAAGACTTTCTGAAAAAAAAACATTTGGAACTCATGAGGGTCATTGTGATTTTTTGGTCATGCCTTTTGGCCTTACCAATGCACCTTCTACATTTCAAGGTTTGATGAACTACATTTTCAAACCCTTCCTTAGAAAATTTGTGTTAGTATTTTTTGATGATATACTAATCTACAACAAGTCTTGGAAGGATCATGTTCATCATGTTCACAGGGTGCTCAAACTATTGGAGGAGAAACAATTATATGAAAAAAACTCCAAATGTTTCTTCAGAGTATAAGAGGTGGAATATCTAGGTCATATTGTATCTCATTAAGGTGTTAAGGTAGATGCTAGAAAAATTAAAACCATTAAGGAAAATCCCCACATCCACAAAGCATATCCTAGGATTTCTCGGGTTGAGAGGGTATTATCATAAGTTTTTTAAGAATTACGGGAGAGTAATAGCACCTCTAACAGCATTATTGAAGAAATATTCATTTTCATGGACTCCAAAAGAAACGAAGGCCTTTGAACATCTTAAAAAGGAAATGTTCCAAGCAACAGCCTTCACAAAAACCTTTATTGGGGAATGTGACGCCTCAAGAAATGGAATTGGTTTTGTTTTAATGCAAGAAGAAAGACCCATTACTTTCGAAAGTCATCCAATCAAAGGAATGTATTTACATAAACCTATTTATGAGAGGGAAATGTTGGAAATACTACATGCACTTAAGAAATGACAACCCTACCTAATGGGAAGACACTTCAAGGTAAAAATGGATCATGATAGTCTTAAATACTTTTTAGAAAAAAGGTTATCTTTAGAAGAGCAGCAAAAATGGCTCACAAATATGTTGGGTTATGACTTTGAAATCATCTACAAAAAAGGGAAGCAAAATTTTGTGGGAGATGCATTCTCAAGGAAGGATGAGAATGTGGAAGC
Organism: Pinus taeda; assembly: GCA_000404065.3. NCBI lineage: Eukaryota > Viridiplantae > Streptophyta > Pinopsida > Pinales > Pinaceae > Pinus > Pinus taeda. The sequence goes on along the minus strand of APFE031734832.1, from coordinate 7,251 downwards.
ATTTCTTTGCACCATTTCTATTATCCAACCAGATTGGATAAATGAAGGAAGGGATGAATGAAAGAATAACAAAGAAAAGTGGGCACTATTTCAAAAGATACAAGAAGATCCCAGTACATTTGATACATTTAGTTGGAAAAGTGATTCGTTATGGTAGAAAGATCGATTATACCTATGTAAGAATTCCTAACTCAAAGAAGAGATTCTTATGGAATTTCACACCTCTCCTTTAGAAGGGCACTCGGGATTTCTAAAAACTTACCACAGGGTTAAGAAGGAATTCTTTTAGGATGGACTTAAATCAAATATTCAAAAGTGTGTGGCAGAATGTTTGGTTTTCAAACAAAATAAAGCTAAAAAAATTAAGACTCTAGGTCTATCACAACCTTTATCTACTCCAAGACAACATTCGAAGGAGTTTTCAAAGGATTTTATCACAGGTTTACCCAAGTCCAAAGGAAAGAGTGTTATCATGGTGGTAGTTGACAAACTTACCAAGTATGCACACTTTTGTGCATGATCTCATCCATTTAAAGTGAATACAATTTCTACTGCATTTATGGAAACAATTCAAAAGCTACATGGAAACCCAAAGATTATTATAAGTGATAGAGAACCCATTTTCGCTAGAAGTTTTTGGACATAATTATTTTTTGGTCTTGGTACTCAATTAGCTCATAGCTCATCTTATCATCCTCAATCTGATCAATAAATTGAGATAGCAAACAAATGTTCGGAAGGATATATTCGTTTCTTTGTATATGATAAACATACACAATGGGTCAAAACATTGCCTCTAGCTGAATGGTGGCATAACACTTCCTTCCATACTGCAGCAAAAATGACCCCATTTATGGCACTTTATACATATCATCCACCATCCATCACATCATATTTAAGAGAAAATTTAAGGTTCAAACAGTGGAAGACCACATCGAGTATCAACAAGAAGTTCTCCAACTCTTAAAGGATAATCTTGGTGTAGAATAGAGTGAAACAACATGCATATCAACATTACATCGAAAGAAGTTTTGATGTAGGTGATTGGGTATTCCTATGGCTACAACCGTATAAATAAATGTCCCTCAAGCAAGCTAAGAAGAATAATAAATTATCACCAAAGAATTATGGTCCGTACAAGGTGTTGCAAAAGATAGGTGTTATGGCATACAAATTGGAGCTTCTTGCAGCTTCCCGAGTGCACCCAATTTTCCATGTTTCATGCTTAAACAAGGTTATAGGTGACAAGCTCCCAGTTCAAACAATATGGTGAGAACTTGATGACGAAGGAAAATTCATATTGGAACTGAAGCAGTCATAGAAAGAAGAACTCGAAAGCTATGAAATCGATCAATTTCAGAGTATCTCATTAAGTGGAAGAACTTACCAGCTGAAGACTCCACATGGGAGGATGATACTTTTATACAGAAGCATCCAGAACTACTCAAGTGTTGAGGAAAACACTTTTTTGAAGGAGAGGGGCATGTTAGGTCCCTATAATACTAGTGACCCCCCATTACTATTGTCAGTGTCCCTCATTGTTATTGTTGTGCCCCTATTATCCCCATCATGTTATTATTGCGCCCCATAGAAGCCCACTATTGTTATTTTTCTTCCCTTATATTATTAGTGTTATCTTGACTTTGATTATATTTTGACCCCTTAGAATCTTATCTATAGAAAGGAGGTTTTTTCATTTGTATCATCAATGAATTGTTCATTTGTGTAATGCAAACAAGGTTGCCCCCTCAAAGAGGCTGATTTATAAGCCATTGATCTACCTTTTCTATCTTTTTATGAGCTAGTTTCATAACAATAAATATCTTGTGTCCTCTTTTGCATGTTTATTTGGTTGATTTATGGTTCACATGTGATGATCTTGGTGCATCTACAAATTCTTATTTATTATTCGCTGAGTGTTTTAATTTTGTATGTGATATAATATGCTAATGGGTTAATGTATTTGTGCGTGAATTAGTAATGGGAAAATAATTGAAATTTTTCATAATTCCTATCTCTATTGATTCACCCCCCCCTTAGCAGTGAGATCATTTCAATAGGGACTTGTATATTTTATTGTTGCTAAGGATTGAGAGAGTATTATGTTGTATGTTTTTGGCTTGGTTTCACAAAGACATTTATTTTTTAGTAGAGAATGTTGGCTATGTCTATAAGGTGTGTATAGCTAATGATGCCATGAATATGTTGATGATAATGACCGAGTTTGTGTGGTGCTAGGGTTTGATTAGAAAGATTTTAATATGCTACTCATGTGGATATTTAATGTATGCATGTATATTGTTACTCGATTTGACAATGAGAGTATGTTGTTGCCGAGTCGTATTACTGCCATTATTTGACAATTGATGTATTGGGCAGAGCTAGGATTTGATGTATTATTGAGTAGATTTTGCTATTGTGTAGAGCATTGTAGTGAATAGAGTTTTTTAATTTTTTATGTTGTTATGTAGAAAAAGTGGATCTACTGTGAAAATGTATGAAATGAGGTCCACATAGTGTTGAAGCTTGGATCCTTCAAGGAAAGTAATGGATTTTTGATTAAGGAGTAGTGGCTCCCTTCAAGTAGTGTCTTGAGAAACTAATTGGGGTTCGGTGCATCCAACAAATGGGTGTTTTCATATAGTTGAAGAAGTAACTGCTTCCATCAGGTACTGGCCTACAGTGAGTGGGTGATTGCATATCTCAAGTCAGTGTTTGCAGAATGGTGGGTGCTAGTTGATTAATGACAAAATATTTCATTAAGAAGAATAAGAAAAAGACAAAGCATGTGGAAAAGTTTCTCCGGGAATGGTTTCCACCTAATATCTAGTGTCGTCATGTGTTTATGTGTTGCTCACATCTCTTATGTGCATTGATGTTCTATTTTTTTTCTCATATGATCTTACATTGCATATATTGTTTGTTGTTATATCGCGTTAGTAATAATTATTGATTCTGTTAATTGTAAATATAGGGAAAAGATTACAAATTGGTGATCCATTGGTACAATACTGATTAACCTCCCCCCTCGCCCTTTCACTCTTAATATTGTTGAGATTTCAACATCTTCCTAACTACAATAGATGGTCATATCTTAACTAGAGCAACAACTAACATCTTACACAGTTACAAAAAAAATCCTACATAGCTAGTGTAATCATATAAATTAAATGGTTGGTAAATATTCATAACCATTAAAACACTTATCTCATGATCCATCTCACATTGTTAAAATTTGATTAAAAAAACATAAAAAAGAACTTAATTATAACTTTATTTTAAATTATTATTATGCGATTATTATTATTGTTATTAAAACTTCACTAAAATATGAGTTAGGATATCTAATAAAAAACTTGTGACGTAATGTTAGACCATTTAGCTAGCTCCACTTTAACATGTTTTCATACTACAACGAGCCAATACCATATGCCCCAAAAATCATAACTCAGGTTTATGTGATCTTTTTTTAATTAATCAATTTAATTAAAAAAATAAATAAATCATAATTACTTGTGAGATAACACTCTTTCTTTCATTCATTATTACTATTCAAAATATTCTATGAAAATTAAATCCCTACCATCTATTTAATTTTATTGGTAATTAAATTAAAATTCTATATTTAATAATATGAGATCCATTTGTTACCCATAATTTTTAAAAATTGGTAAAGGAATTCAAAAACGTATTCAAAATGCAGTATGTGGAATACTTTGAAAAAGGTAAAATTCAAGTGGAATAGTGAAACTGCCATGACAGCATCGCAGTTGAAAACGCTATCAATTGCAATTATTTATATACACTATCAATTCCTCATATTATGTAAAGTAGTAAATTAAATAGTCCTTCATGCATTGACCTTATAATGCTTCTATGCCATTCTTGCCCTTATGAGCCTGCAATACGCAAATGAAATTGAAACAAACGTTGTTATATGAAAATTTTGGTTCTAAGGTATTCAGTCCTGAAGGAAACAAAACAATCCAAGGAAAGAATATAAAGTGCAATAGATATAAAACCTTGTATATTGCAAACAGTCCGAATAGTTTGTTATCAGGTGGGAAACTTGAGGGCCACACAAAGCCTGAACTTCCAGTAGATTTTCGTTGACAAAAACCTGTTTATCATTATCAGAGACACTGAAGCATTCACAAACGAAATATCTGGTCAGCTCGTGTTCTCGAATCCTGTTTTCCAGATTGTCCAGGCTTTTGCAGCACAGGTTCTCAGTGTTCAAGAAATAAGTTCCAGACTGTAAAGAAATATAACACGATTCGAAGAACCTCGAAACTGCGCTGCAATCATTTCTAGACGAATGAACATTATATGCAAACTGCGCCAATATGCTGAAGAAAACCACGGCAATGGCAGCGACTGCTACAGTCTTCTGAGACATCATATATCTGTACATTGAATGCTAAAGTCAATTTTCTAAATACTGATATCATGAAAAAACTTCATAACGATTACCCATATTATGTCTGGTTCGATTTCTCCTTAGAATTATATCAATTGCAAAATTGGGGTCAACCCTGCGGAGATTGGGAAATTGGGTCTATATGTTTATATAAATAAGCATCGTTAGCAGGTTGAATCTCAGAAAAAACTTAAATATGGGGAAAAGGATGCACATTATAAATGTATAGAAAGGAAAAAACAGATAAATAGAGAATTGACTAACCCTGTAGCATTTATGAACTCTGAAGCAGAAGTCGTAGACCTTTAATGGTATCTCTCGGTCTGACTGACTATTATTGAATGCCTCAAGTTTCAGGCTTAAAACTCATTAATTCCTGTTGCATCAATAATTCACAGGCTACACTTACCAACTTTAAAAACTCTGCTTCCCATTACTCTGGTTTAAAAGAGAAAGATCTGTTTTTTAAGAAAAACATATGGTTTAGCTTTAAGGAAAACCTACCTAGCACTACTGTTCTTCTCTTGCCCATTCCTGAAGTTGAACCCCCGTATATCATGCATTCTCGTATATCATTATTACCTCGAATCAGATCGCTTGATTAGAGAAGTTGAAACGACCCTCCGTACAAATCCATAGCCCTCTACAACCATCCTCGTACAAAATCCATGACCCTACAACCTCTTTTTACGATATCTAATTCAAAATCTTAATTTTCAATGGAATTGCCGTTGTGGCAATCCTGCATACAACCAGCTGTTTTATGAATTCCTCCCCCCAAATCTTGAGTCCTCGACAGACCCCTCACCCCCCAAATCTTGAAGAACTGGGAAGTTGGGAACGCTGGGAAGTTGTGAAAAGATTCCTTAGATAGAGCTAAATGTCTTTGTGTTTGTTTAGTGTCAGGGTTACCCCGACCCGATATATGGTTGAGAAAACAACAAACCATGGTTCACGAGCACGGTTCAATAAACAATAAACCATGGTTGGTTGAACTAGGTTGAATCGTAATATACTTTAGGTTGATTACTTTAAGTTTAGGTTTTATGGTAGTAGGATTATTACCTTAGTAAATACGTCTTGGTTTTACGGCCGTGGGTCTATGTTTATTATAATATAAGGTTTATTATCAGATTTTATAATAATAATATATATGTTTTATTAAGTTTATAATAATATTAATATTAATAATAAGTTTATTAATTTTATAATAATATTAAGAGCACTAATAAGTTTATTAAGTTTATAATAATATTAATGTTATTAAATTTATAATAACTTTTTTTTTAAATTGATATTTTGAATTATTAAAAAAAAATTAAATGACATAGTTGTGCCAAATTGCTTTCTCAGAATTTTACTTTTTTTCAAATCACTTACTATGCACAAAACACAATGCTAAAACCAAGACCTAATACATTGTAAAAGCATAAACCCTTTTGATTGGGATGAATAAAAATGAGTAAACAAAAAGCAATAAAGTTAGCATACAATACATCTTAATCATTTTGAGAGGAAGAAATCGGGGAAGGAGCCATTGTGGTTAAACTTTGGCAAGTCTGATATATCATTATTATTAGATTCGCATAAAATATGCCCCTCAACATGAGCAAGATGGAAATCAATTCTTTCCAAGAAAAAGCATTGATTTCTCAGCATTCTCTTGATCCCAAGTAGCGAAAACACAATACTACTCCACCTGCTTGTCCTTCGGGAAAAGCCCGAACACAAATTTCATTTGCTAATGCAAAGCCACAAATTTTAGATATTGCTTCCTTCCCATGATGTGCCCAGGGTCAGGAAACCAAGTAGACATATTCTCCAAGATTTCTGAATTGAAGTGGGAATGTCTATCCACCCCATCTTCCTTATTTCCAATAGAGTTGCGTTATAGTATGTGGAAACCAAGTCATGAGTGAAAAATATCACTCCTCTCTACCTCTACAAACCATTGTGCCCTTCCCCATGCCTGCATAAGCAACATGTTTGAAATTGAGAGGGCACATATGGAGAAGCTCATGTAAATACCTCTCCTTGTAAAAAGAAAGAAAGAAAACACATCAACAATTGAGCTATAGCTCCAACCCACTAAATCATCATTAAAACTCATGATATAGACATCGGACGATAGGGAATCAAGTAGGTGTTATACAATATTTGTGGAAGCATCTAAAAATAACCCCTTTCCAAGAACGATTAAACATATGCCCAACACTCATAGTACATTGAATACATGAGGTCACAAAAAACTCTTAGAAACCTAGGAAGCCAAAACCAAAGCAACCCTCGAGGTTAAATTTTACAATTCATTGGATGACGCTCATTAAAATTAACATAAAATTAAGCAACAAACCAATACATTACAAATGCAAGGAGACCCCCAAGCAAAAGACATAGACAGACTACCAAACCTTCCCGACCTAAACAGATAGGCTAAAACCAAATGCCCCAACCTCAAACCCTATCCTAGTACTTAAGTCAGAATGGATTGCGAGAAAATGGAAGAAATCGACCTAAATTCCATTGTAGGTAGTTGAAAGTGAAGCCCACACAAGCCCACCATGTGTCAAGGCTCCAAGATTCAAACCGAAAACCTCAACACCAAAAATACTCTACTCCTACCACCAATACCCTCACGAGCTACAGAGCCCTGTCATCACCATCATTATAGTAGACCCAAACCACAACACAAATCATCAATCACCACAGACATGAATAAACAATATCCACAGGGAGGTCAAGAACCTAGCCTCGCCTCCTTCTGTCAATCCAACACTAATTTCTCTATAAGGAATCATTTGGATAGGTTTATAATGACTCAAGGCCATATG
>APFE031734829.1:0-17166 GCA_000404065.3 Pinus taeda | reverse complement strand
AGTTTGGATTTTGTGTACATCCATGTTTGTCCTCTAGTAATCATTTCCATAGTTTATTATCAGATGAATTGATCAACTATATTGATTGTTAGGGAGATGGAAAGTTCCAAGGCAAAATAATGATCAGTGATGGGTCAATTATAACTCATTTATATGAATAAGTGGCACTAATTCCTACTGCACATGTTGATGGAAGATGATTTTATGGTTGGGTAAAGCTTGGATCTCTAAGCTGTCTCACATTTCAATATTTCAATATAGTTTGTTTTGGTATAGGGCTCATAAACTCATGGAGCAATTGAGCTCTGGACACCATTCTTTAATAAAGAATCTATGTGGTGAGAAAACTCATACCCTGGAAGAATGGATTTATGTATTCGCAATTGACCCATTGGCAATTTTGTTCACAGTAAATGGCAATCATAAAAATTTTACTTATTTTTTCTCTACTACTCTTTCTCTTGCTGAGTTTCATTTGCAACATGTGGTGCAATTACTTCTTTAGAATCCTTGTATCATATCAGATTATGGAATGTCTAAAAAAACACATCTCTATAAACCTATAATAAGTTGTTATATTCTCTTCTTTTAATTATTAAACAATCAGAACTCAAATTCAAATGTTAAGCTTTACTAACTTCTTTTTGAGTGAAATTATTTCTACAATATATTGTTAAACTTTATGTTATTCATCTTGTTTTTACAATTATATGAATATGACAAGAGTTTTAAGGCTTTTGGTGTTTGTAATCCATTTGCAACAGTAAAACACAAACCTAAAAATGATTTAATTATAAAATTTACTAAATAAAAATTTGTAAAAAAACATTAAACAAAATATGGAATGAGATATTACATGGCATCTGCATTTTCTATCAGATTTGCAAAACTAGAATGTATATAAAAGCTTCCTGTTTTGAAATTAAACTTTAAACCTCTTCCCAATAACTCAAGATTGATAGAATGTATATTATAACTTTAAATTTTACAAATTAAACTTTATCCCTGATCATTTGATTATATGTATATAAATTAAAATTTTAAAATTAAATTTGTTATCTTTTTAATTTACAAAATTATAACTTTAATTACATACATTTAAATTTTTTCTTTAATTTTACGGGTTTTCGAATAGGTAATATTTTGTATATTAATAGAAACGCTCATAGTGCCGATCTTATAGGCAACGGTAGTTAGTTTATATTCCGTTTGTGTGGAAAAATTAAATGTTCAATAAATATTCAGGTTTGTGTAGAAAAACTAACTTCGTTATCTTCCTTGTGTTTCTTGAAATTTAACAATTACTCGTTTAATAGTACTGCGAGGAAATGGTGATGAGGCAACCTTATACAGACTTACCATTCAGTTAATATTTTCCTGGAATTTCCCTCGTTTCATGTCCAGCTGACACCCACAAGACTTCTCTACCCTTCAAAATAAGCACCGCATCAAACCTGCATGCAAGACTTCTTTGTCCTGCAAAACCTCTACAATCCCCACATTAAACATGCATGCAAACAAAGAGACCGAATCCCCTTTATGTTTCTATTCCTCATTACACGTTGGTTGCGTGAGACTACAAATATATATACGCATCAACTTTTGCAGATATTTATTTGTGTAGCCATTTACTGATCAATTGCAGCAGAAATGGGTTACAGACTTACCGTGGAAAGGTTTGTGTGTATAATTCTTGCTACTGTGCTGTCTGCTCATCATCAGTTTGTGTTGGGTGAGTTTGACTACAAAGATGCTATGCATAAATCTATTCTGTTTCTGGAGGCTCAACGTTCAGGGAAACTGTCCAGCAGTAGCAACAGGATAAGCTGGAGAGGAGATTCTGCTCTAACAGACGGACAAATCCAAAATGTAATAACAATATCTTCTCATTTTGGTATTGCCATCTGTTCCGGATTGTTTTAGAAACGTTGTTTCCTGAATGTTTTAGAAGTGTTGTTAATCATAACCAAAATGCCAAGATAACGACGCTGATCTTATCAATGCGAAAATAACGAGGGTATCTATTTTCGCGAAAACAATTGATACTCCACCCACAACTTATTTAGATCAAACAATTGATCTCTCGGAATTGATTTCTCAGCACTATCAGATTTCAGGATATTCTGAAAATATACAATTAAGTTATTAACATAAAGATCCCCGCAACCCACCTACACTGTGAATTCTTACTCCAATATTTAGAGTTATGAGTTTGCAACAGCTTGATTTCTATCAACATTCTCTGTCCATATAAATTAGGAAATGATTATTTGGTGCAGATCTTCAAGAAGTCTGGAAAGATACAATGATGTTCAACATGGCTTTTACTGTGTATTTATGTAGGTGGATTTGGTGGGCGGTTACTACGACGCTGGGGATAATGTGAAGTATGGGTTTCCGATGGCATTCACCGTTACCATGTTGGCATGGGGAGCCCTTCAGTACAGAGATGAACTTGCAGCAGCGGGAGAGTTGGAGAACGTTAGGGATGCCATTAAGTGGGGAACTGATTATTTCATCAAAGCAAGCGCCACCGAAAACCAGCTGTGGGTTCAGGTGAGTTAATTACCATCCCAACTAAATTTACTCATGGATCACAACAAAATTTACTAAGGATCACACCAAATAGCAATTATGAATTTAGTTATGGTTTTGTTTTTAGGTGGGAGATCCAACTGCAGACCATAACTGTTGGGAGAACCCAGAGAGTATGGACACTCCAAGGACTTTGTACATAATAGATACATCCACTCACGGGACAGAAATTGCAGCAGAGACTGCTGCAGCATTGGCCGCTTCCTCCGTCGTCTTTGCAGCCATTGACAAACCTTATTCCATTCTCCTACTCCAAAGAGCTACTTCGGTATAAGATTATGCGTACTCTAAAATCACTTATACTGTTTTATTTCTTTAAAACAGCGATCGCAGATTTGAGAGATATTGAGATATTTTAGAGGAAGGTTAATGGTTTAATTTCTTTTCACTATTATATTCTATTCTTAGAATTTAGAATCTAGATAACTTTAGTAATTAAAACAAACATATGATAGGAATTTCTTTTCACTGTTCTGTTCTTGGAATTTGCAATCTAGATAAATTTAGTAATTGAAACATATGATCGGTCATATTTGTTTGTGGATGAATGTTTTTCACAACTTTTATTTTAAATTTAATTTAATGTCTCTATTTTTGGAATATTTTGGGATCAGACAAATATGGGTGAGATTACTTATTTGAGGTTTCTTACTTTTTTTATGATTCCAAAATATTCCAAAAATCTCTTTAAAATGACCATTTTTAACATGCCTATAAAATTCGTGTCTTAGATTCAAAATTGAAAATTAGTTTAATGAATTGTCTTCTCCAACATTTTAAAATACTCATATAATTGAATACTAATTTAGTACAGCTCTTTCGTTCATGTGTTAGATTCAAAATTGAAAATTAATTTAATGAATTTTCTTCTCCAACTTTTTATGATACTCATGTAATTGAATATGTCATTTAGTACAGCTCTTTCGTTTTGCTGACCAGTACCGGGGAACATATCATGGAGAATGCCCTTTCTATTGCTCTGTCTCAGGCTATGATGTATCTTTCCTTAACATTATAAATTTTACTTCCTTTTTCACTTCACACTATTATTTATTTAAACTACAGAGTGAGTAACTTCTTGAAGTCTTCTTATTCCTCTACTATCTAACTTACAGGACGAGCTTGCATGGGCAGCAGTGTGGCTATATAGAGCAACTGGATTGCCATATTATACCAAATACATACTCCACCAGAATTTTTGTACTTCCAATGAGTATGAGTTCAATTGGGATCTCAAATGTGCAGGAGTTCAAATCCACCTATCTAGTGTAAGTCCATATTCACATAAACATATGAATCACCAAATGTTCAATTGAGAAAAAGTTTAAGACTCACCACTTGACCTTCAACTGACCACATCTTCATAAAATTAATAAACCTGGCAGCTATATTTCTCCGGAGAAACCAACCTGGAAGTTTTCAGAGGCCAAGCAGAAGTGTTCCTCTGCTCAGTTCTTCCACAAAGTCCTCAATTCAAAAATTCCATCACACCTGGTAAATGGAAGTTTCTCCCTATCATGCTCCGAGTTTCAAAATTAATCTCATTAACAGTGTTTGTATCTGTTGAGTTTCAAAATTAAGCTCATTAACAGTGTTTGTATCTGTTGCACTTGTACAAGAGGTTTGTTGTTTGTCAGAGATGGTGCAAATACACAATATGCTACAGGCACATCATTCCTTGTATCAGTTTACAGTGACTTACTGTCACGATATAAGCAATACCTGCAATGTGGCGATCAAACATATGAACCAAGCATTCTTATTGCATTTGCCAAACAACAAGTACATATACATATTATAATTTTTCAAGTGTTGCAAAATATTTAATTAATGAGGAGAAGAATTGAGCATACTTGTATATCCATTCCAGCTTTCTCAGAGTATAAGAGATTCAAAGTTAAATAAATTTGATTTGTTTTTTCATATCATAATTTCAAAAAACCAGCAAATTAGTAGCTAACAAGTCCACTTTGTATATGTAAATTGCAGGTGGATTACATTTTGGGCAAGAATCCTGCTCGTATGTCTTTCATGGTGGGTTTTGGCGACAAATATCCACAGCAAGCTCACCACAGAGGGTCCTCCATAGTTTCGATATACGAGGATTCCAGAAAGATATCATGTACCGAAGGTTTCACTTTGTGGTTCAACAGGGATGCACCAAACCCAAATGAATTGACAGGTGCAGTTGTGGGAGGGCCTGATCGCTATGACGGGTTTGAGGATAGCAGGGCTGATTCCACCAAGCTTGAGCCCACAACGTATACCAATGCTGCTCTGGTGGGAGTCCTGGCTAAGCTCCAAAGCAACATCATGGAATAATCGACATAACAGGGTCGATTCGTGCAAGCTTGAGCCCACAACTTATATCAATGATCCTCTTGTAGGAGTCCTGGCTAAGATCCGCAGCATCAGCATGGAATCACGGACCTAAGTTCAAAATGTTATGCTAGTAATATCTTTTGCTAAGTCTGTATTCTATATGCAAATCAGAGTCGATGGTAATATATATGAATTTTGGTATTTCTGGGCTCCATAATTGCTTTTTTTCATTTCATCCTGTTGAATCCTATAATCAGATTGAAGACTTGTTTTTACATCTTAGATCCCATATGCAGATTGAAAATTCTTCTATTTTTAAATAGTAGTGATATTAGCTTAGAATAACATGGTGTATGAGAGTCTCGAAAGATTCTGTGCCATCGTGTTATATATGTGAGCATATAGGGAATGTGTGATCATAGGATTTTTGTTCCATGATGTTATATAGGAGCATTTAGGAATGTGTAATCATAGGATTTATTTGTTTATTAATGTATAGATTGCTCTTGGATTTGCACGAGCCGGGAATTTGCACTTGGTTATAATGTATATCTATTTTAAATAATATGAATATATTATAATTTCTTTTAATGGTGTTTAACTTTAAAATACAAGTAGGGAGGATGGATAATTTGAATATAGGTTGGAAATTTATAGATATCCTACAACAAATATTGGAGGATATGAGCATTGCGGAATATAGGTTTTGATTTGTGTTCAGTTTACAAAATATGCAAGTGATATAAATGTTGTATAAAAGTATATGTACTGTGACAAGAAATAGATATTGTGATAAAGAAATATACTTTTTTAAGATGGGAGAATAGAGATTTAGTACTGATATAGAAATTTCAAGAATAGGGTTGAAGTACAAAATATAAGTATGGAGAGATGGACCACTTGAATATAGGTTGGGAATTCATAGATATCATATAACAAACATTAGACTATATGAGCGTTATGAAATACAGACTTTGGTTTGTGTTTAGATTATGTTTTTTAAAGAATGTATATTGATATCACCACTGTGTATAAAATTATATGTATGTGATAAATAAATAGACATTGTTAAGACGCTGATACTTTCTAACTCCATCATGTAGACATTGCTAAAATGACATCCAGATAGAGAAACAACCATCCACTAGATTTCGTGGGTACCCAACCATTGTACTTTGCTTCATTAGGATGTCCCTTCATGTACATGGTTCATTCAACTTCTTGCACTTCTTATATTATACAACCAATATGGTCCATTCAAGTGTTTCCAACCAACACATGTCTCGCTCCTAGTGTTAACGAACTTCCTAATAGAGACGATAGAACTAAACTAGACAACTCCTCTATATGGCCACACCCTCCTATAGATTTCCCTTTGTTTTCTCTACAATATGATTTATTATTGGTTTAATATAGTTTGTACATGTTTTTATCTTTTATTTTGTTTTATTTCATTGTATATAATGAAATTTTACAATTTTGCATAGTTTCCAATTAATTTGATGACAATTATTTCCATTCCAAATTTATTTATTTTTCATATCATTTGATCTAATTTATTTCCTATTATTTCATAAAAGTGCCAAAAAATTGATTGAAAAATTCTTGGTAACGAGATCCAAATCAAAGAGTTCAAAGCGTTGATCACATGGGTGTTTTTAAAGATTTTGATTAAATTCATATGCAAGTAATTTGAATCTGGATCATGTATACACATTGCTAATATAATTTTATGAGCTCTTAATTCCTTAAATCTAGATCTAGAGGAATTGTTGATAGATTATTTGTATTTGGATCTGGATAAGGTAAATTATGTCTAAAAAGAACTTTCATAACTTACATCATATATATTAGGATTTGGATCAAACTTAATATATCATTATTTGAAATTTCCAAATCCTTGATACTGGACATCCAAATCCAAAGCTTTCTTTCACCTAATATTTCATAGATTTGAAATAACATGGTGGACAATGAAATGAATCTAACCAAATTTTGAGTGCATTTATGATGACATGTAATATGACATGTCATATTACATGTCATCCCATATGGTCAATGACTGATTTAATTTATTAAGCATACTAATGACTTGGTATGATGACATATACATTGACATGGTAGTTTTGACATAGGTGTTAAAAGTATTCAGATTTCATGAATTCATTGTATCTGGATAAGTAATGATTTAATGGAATTTATTGTGGTGTTCTGCATTCTAAATTTTATTTTCTATCTAACTATATAGAACTAGGAATTTGTTTTGAATTTTTCATATGTACTATTTGTATATGGATCCCGATAATTTATTTTTTCACTTCATTCTTCCTAATTCCATATTATTCATTTCCACTTCAAGTACCTGGATAAAGGATTTTATATTATTATTTGGATATTGACAATCCATATATGGATTAAATTTTATGGGCCTTACACAAGTCTTATGGATATCGAGGTATCTGCTTTGTTTTTCACATTCAATTTGTTTTGTTTAGTCCATGTTACCTGTGAAGTTCTTCTCCATGTTAGATAAAACTACTCAGCTATTCGTGGGCTAACCAATGGATTATTAGAGATAATCATGTATGGAATCTACTAGACACTGGCATGCTTTTGCTGATGTGTCATCTACCATAGTATTTCTATCCATTACATATTTTCTGATCCCAAATTTTTGTATACTAGTCTAGTATATGATTAAGATTAAAAGAATACATTGTAGTCCATATTGCATAATATTGTGCAAATGAATTATGTTAGGTGAAGGATAACTTATAAACTCTTTGTAACCATTTCACCCAATGAATATGGGATTAATATTTGAATCTATTATTTGTTTATGATTACTTGCATAAATATAAAATTAACTATTAACATACTAGCTATTACTTTTTGTACATTTGGCAAATATTTTCCAGACTGAAATAATATGAATGATAAAGAAAATATAAAGAATAAGAGAATACAATAAATAATAGAAAAATAAAAAGAAAAAAACCTACTTGCATACAAATAAACACTACTACATATTCAAAATCTTGAATCAAATACAAATATATGTATAACAAATTACAATTTGTTACTAACCATAAGAATTTGAAAAATGGAAAATTATATCGACATCATTGTTTGAAAGGAATAATAGTATGCTTTTATCCAACATTTTTCATAAGAAATATTAAAATTATACTTGGAAAGTGGAATTTGTTGTAACGAAAAGAAGATAAAATTGAATGTACTTTATTAATTATGTCATTTAAGAGGAAGTTCTTTTGAGAAACAAAGAGAACCAAAATTTAGATTCCAAAGTTTGTATAATTTTATCAATTCTTAATAAATGTACTTTATTAAGTATGTCATTTAAGAGGATGCTCTTTGAGAAACAAAGAGATCGAAATTTAGATTCCAGAAGCTTGTATAATTTTATCAACTCTTACTCATAAATTTCTTAATGATAAATTGAAACGTCATATATCTTTGGAGAAGACTTCTATGGCAATGTGTTGTTATATATTTTGTATTTCTATCAAGGTTCAAAATTTCCATATTCTTTTTTCAATTAATATTTCAAAATTTTTTAATGATAAATGGAAACGTCATATATCTTTGGAGAAGACTTTTATGGCAATGTGTTGTTATATATTTTGTATTTCTATCAAGGTTCAAAATTTCCATATTCTTTTTTCAATTAATATTTCATATTGGATACAAGAATATGTATGTGATTTTTTAAATAAAAATATATTTTTAAAATATTAATATATTTTTTGTGCTCAATCTTTTATTGATTTTATTAATTATTTAATTTAATTTTGTAATTAATTTTCTTTTCTTGTGTTTTATCTCAATGTACATGTTTCCGGTTAGGATAGGTAATTAGACATAATATTTCTAACATATACAGATAGTTAGATTTTAGAAATTTTAATGTTATTTTTCTAATTTAATTGATATTAAATTTATTCCAATATGTTAGGTGGAAGCTATACCAAATGAGAGCATTTAAATGTTATTTTTCTATTTTAATTGATATTAAATTTATTCCAATATGTTAGGTGGAAGCTATACCAAATGAAAGCAAGTCCAACGGGGACTTGCCATTAAATGATTCTAGCTTGTTGTCGCTGGAATTTTTTTTCCAACAATTAACATGCTAATTTGAACCATAAGGATATTGTTTAACATGGTGTTATAATAAAATAATCAACTATAAATCTAAATTTAAGATGAATTCGCATATACACTTCAAAGCTATTGAATAAAGTTAAGATGAATTTTCATATACATTTCAAAGTTATTGAATAAAGTTAAGATGAATTTGCATATACATTTCAAAGTTATTGCATGTTATTCAAGCTACTTTTTATTGAGAGCAGAATTTTATATATATATATATATATGACAAAAAAACAAATGTTATAGAAATATTCAAACAAATTAAGTGATTATGTATGATTGTATGTTATTAATACTAATGTAGATCCATCTTACATCTATTAATCACTAAGTGGAATAAAGGTCAATTGCAACACCAATTTATTTGTGACTAAAAGATTGAGATTTAGATGGATTTATGTGAGTTTATTTTCTTATGACTATTATGGATGATGAAAAAATAAAACTTTATGAACTTTATTTTTCAATTGAATTTATAAGGATTACAATACACTACACATCTCTCCTATACCATGTTTAAAGTGCACATGTTTACTCTTGCTGGGCAAATGAAATATGGAGTGCATAACCCTTTACCAATTGTGTTTTTGAATAATAATAATATATTATCATGGTTTTGATGGAATGAATAGCCATATTATCAATGCCTTGGACATGAACATTGGTTTTTTTCCCTTGGAAAAATATGGAGTGCATAACCCTTTACTAATTGTGTTTTTGAATAATAGTAATATATTATCATGGTTGTGATGGAATGAATAGCCATATTATCAATGCCTTGGACATGAACATTATTTTTTTTTACCTTGGAAAAATTTGGGGAGATCAACCCCGAAGGGAATCTTTTAAAGCCCGTCAGCGAGACTAGTAGGGCCTAACCCCAAGGGCATCAAGGAGAATTGCTCGTGTGACCTCCCGATCGGGGAGGTACTTAACAACGAGGACTCAAATATTTGAGCTAACCCTTGGGGCTTGGAAATGAACATTAGTTGTTTTAAATTCTAGTGAATATAATTCATCTGTGGGAACAAATTTTGATCTCTTCTATGAATCATAGGAAACTACACTCAATCATTCCCAACAAAGAACAAATGTTATACTGAATTTATTACTTCACACAACCTTTACATTTAAACTTTATCTAGAAAAACAAAATGTTTTAGAGGTAGAAATTTAGAAGGAAGCATTAGAAACTCCTATTGATTCCATCTAGTTGTACTACCATCTTAGATCACAAATTCCTCTTGCATTTAGTCAAAGTAGAGTATCATCCCTTAAGACATAAAAATCCATTATATTTTCTTAGAAAGAAGTTTAGAATATGAATACAAAAAAACCTCATGATTGTCATTTTTATAAGTCGTATTGAATGTAGAAGACTCTTTGGGGCTTTGCCATGCCAATTAATTCATTATAGATTCAACTTGATTTTTTGTGTAGCAAATATATCTTTATAGAAAAACATTTTGAGGGAAATTACACATGCATTTATTCTTTTCAAATTAGTTTTTGTATCATGAGCATGGTCTTGATTTCAATTATGTGTGCCAATGTTTCTATATAAATAGTTTCATCTCGTAGACTTTAGTTAATTTATAGCTTTTATCTTCTCATGCCAAATTCTTTAATTCAGTTTTAATTCAACTCGGCATACAATATTAGAGCTAAACAATTCCATTAAAGTCATTATGCCTTCATCATGAAAGATTCAAAATAGATAGTGTTGATCCATAACATGCACTTGGGATAGATTCCCTTTGGACCCTTTATGGGTGACTAATGAACCCCAAGATTGCATATTCATATTTAAAACTATGTATTTATATTATATTAAATTATATAATTCAATATTATTTTTATCATTTCAATCACAATTGGACATAAACATGTTTTACCCATTTATTTGTGTTTCTTACCTATCCAAGCTCGCAAATAGTTTAGTTGTTGTACTATATTAATGCAAAAATCTAATTAATACTGTACTTTTGTGCTATTCATTACTAAATTTAGTTAGTTCATTTTTATGATGTGTTTCTTATGATATGCTTTATTTTAATGAAACATAGAAAACAAATTGATATTGTATATTAAAATGACATAAGTTTGAGTGCCAATGGAAAACAATGTGGGCCTAATAATACCCACCTAGCATATAATTTAAACTAAAGAAAGCATTAAGATATGATATGAGATTGGGTAAACCTAGAATAATGTTGGTATAATAAATACCCATAGTCCAAGTTTCTACTCTCCATTTCTTAGGTTAAGAAAGAGATGCTTCATGTTATATCATTTGTACATCATTTATACTCTATCAAAATTAACTTGGGTGTTTAGTGACTTTCATTAAATTCACTCACCAAAAATAATCGTGTATAGTATGGAATTTGAGCTTTGGTACTCACATATGATTATACCCTTGAAGGTTCCTGGAACTATTCACCCATGCTTGACCCACCTTATGATTATATGGTAGCTCTCAAATTATATGTCACCTTCCAAGAGCTAGTTTCGCCCTGGTATAGACATGGGACACCATTGGGATGTTTAACATTATGGTGAGTTCTTTGATTCCTTGTTACCCCATTGGTATCATACCCTTGGTTGCCAGTTTGCCTCATTTCTTTTTCCATTCGGTCACTTTTTTGGTGCATTTCCTAAGTTCACTAAACCATTTGAGGGCGCAAACCCTTAATATGGGTCCATCATTACTTAGGATGCCTTAAATAAGGTTCGTAGCTATTTAAATATGTTTGGTAGTTGTTATTTAGTGGTATATTTTAGTCAAATATCCAATATTTATTGATTTCTTCCTATTGATCATACCATAAATTTGCTTTAAATGGTATCACGAATGTGATTTCTTCCTATTGATCATACCATAAATTTGCTTTAAATGGTATCACGAATGTGAATTAGCAAGTCTGATAATAGAGGGACATTTTGGGCCTAAATGACCTGCAATCTCATTGTAACCAAATCGACAATGTGTAACAAAAATACATAACACGCTACTTTTATAGGATTATGACACTTATTGGAACATGAGAATGTTTCAAGTGAACTTCACAAGTTCACGTAGTTATTAAGTTAAAGGTTCCAATCAGAAATTTATGTTAGGATAGTTAGACACTTAGGAGTTAGTTGTGCTCAACTTGGTCTAATGTGTCTATTAGGTAGAATCATGTTTCTTTATTATGCATTATTTGCATCATAACTTGATGGCCATGATGTATTCTAGACATAAAGTAATCTAAAGGCTTACATCCTCCTCGATATTAATGACTATTGATCCATGACTTAACACCCAATCGGTCCATAACGTCGATTTAAAGAGCATGGGGAGTCACTGTTAATAATGATTTCATGAGAAATATCTTATGTAAAGTTCTTTCCTCTTTCAGTAGTTAAATTTCCTCTAGCGGCCACATTGACTCGGGATGTGGAGTATTTCCCTCTTTGAGGGTTTCAGCCACATAAAATACTAGAGCTATGATATTTGATCTAGTTGTGTGAGTAGTTATTGAAGGTGGTTGGCTTATATGGAATGAATTATCATCCTGAACATGTATCATAGCATGTTCAAAGAGCTACTCTTTTTGTTGATCGTTATCTTGAGCTTGTGTTGCCATTTCTAATATTAATTATTTCCATACATTTTTTTCCTAAACAATTTATTCCATTATGTCTAGAGAATTGGTTTTTGTTAATAACACCTTTCCTTTCATAAATAAAGATGTCTATTTTCCCAAGATACAATTTTTTTCATTATGTCATGAGATTACAATTTAATTATACTTAAAAATAATAATTATAGAGTTAGTTTTCCATTTTTCTGTTTATATTCTTAGTTTGATACTCTTTATAATTTACATATTCTTAGTTTGATACTCTTTATAATTTACATTTTCCCTTTTCCCCGCACTCTATAAAATCTTGGCAAATTAGAAGCAGTGTTGAAAATATTTTTCTTAACAACATATTCTCTTAGTACTGTGCTCTATGTGATCTCAAAAAATAAAAAAATAAAGGGAGAACTTGTATTTTTTAGGCAAGTTAATTGATATTTAACCTCATTGTTGTTGAGAATTAGATTTTTTTATTTGTTTTTTACAAAAAATTGTTTTATTTTGGATAAGTATTTTTTTTTTGTAAGCATGCACTCTGAGGCAAAATTCCAACAACACCAACAGCAACAATCCTGTCCTCCACTCCACTACTATTAGTATGTGTTTTGCATTATCTCACTTGGTTAAAAGTTACTTTATATAGTAAGAGGTCTTGAGTTAAATCTCTTTTTAAGTTACATTTTACAATTCTTGTAAGCTTAAGTTATGTAACGTGCATTTTGCGCATATATATATATATATATATCACATCCAACTTTCATTTATAAATTAACTTCATTGTAAAAGTGTTTATCACTTGTTTTATAAAACTAGGTGACTTCATAAAGTAGTTATTTGTATACGTGAGCTTATAGGTAAAGTTAGTGACGATATTTTTATTATTAAATTTTCACCTCATCTATAACCATACACGTGTACTTACCATTTGGTTATTTTTTATCATTATTGCCTTTTTTTTTTAATGACATAACCTTCATATTTCAAGCCCATTTTTACAGTTTTTTTAAATATTCAATTTTTTCCAGAGATGTCCATTTAGCTAGTCATTTTCAACTTTTGAAACCATATTATATATATTTGGATATGGCCGCTTCAAGTTCAATTTTTTCCAGAGATGTCCATTTAGCTAATCAATTTTAACTTTTCAAACCATATTATATATATTTTGATATGGCCACTCCAAATGAACTTTTCCTTACTAGTGTTGTAACATGATTAGTTTTGATTAAACTACATGATCATAAACATTTTGCTTATATATATATATATATTACATGCAACTTTCATTTATAAAGTAACTTCTTTGTAAAAGTGTTTATCACTTGTTTTGTAAAAGTAGGTAAAGTAATGTATTTGTATAAGTGAGCTTATACGTAAAGTTAGTGAGGGTTTTTTAATTATTAAATTTTCACATCATCTACAACCATACACGTGAACTTCTACTTACCATTTGGTTATTTGTTATCATTATTGCCTTTTTTTAATGACATAACCTTCATATTTGAAACCCACTTTTAGAGCTTTTTCAAATATTCAATTTTTTCTAGAGATGTCCATTTACCTAGTCAATTTCAACTTTTGAAACCATATTATATATATTTTGATATGGCCGCTCCAAGTGAACTTTGTCTTACTCGTGTTGTAACATGATTAGTTTTGATTAAACTGGGTGATCAAACAATTTCTACAATGTATTCTCTGGAATGATTGGATCTCTTAAGATTCACTAGCCAAAAAACATGTAGCCATATGGCTTCATTGTTTTCACCTCATTTGATTGATAGTTTTTCTTCAGCATGAATTTGTATTTTGTGTAATTGTTGTATGAATAATATAATCCGTGGACAATACATTTTTCCGTGAATGATTTACGTTTCAAAACTTATAAGTCGGGTTTATCATTAGGATTTAACTAAAATAGACAAAAAAAAATCCATAAAAATAGTCCAACAATGCTATTAAGACTGTAATTTTTTTGTGTGTGACATAGAATGCAAGGTAGGGGTGGTGTTCTAATGGTTTCTTATTCTAGTTGTTATTCCTAAGGCTGGATCAAGTTCATGATCCACTGATCCAACTCATGATCTAACTCAGAAGAGAAAGACTAAGCCAAAGCCCTCTCCTACACCCAAAAAGAGCTCTCGAGTAGCAACTTCCCCACAGGGTAAGATTTTCCAAGATTAAATTTTGGCTACCACAATGTTGTTAAAACTTCAATTTTTCAGTGTGACATAGAATGAACAAACTCAATTTTGGCCAAACAACAAAAGACAATATTGATTATGATTTATTTCTCACATTTTGTAGAGAATAATATTTTGGCCATTTGGAAGAGGCAGACAAGTTCTTGGAATAATAGAAAGAAAAATGTATTATAGATATGTTATGTCCATAACTAATAAATCTCCCCACAAGACAATTACATCTCTCCAACTCTCTTTCCGGAATTTCTATGGTCCTGTATGGGGTCTCTCCAAACAAAATGCCAACAACTTGTATTTATTTCCTAAATGGTTGAAGTCTCTCTCTCCAGGCCGAAGTTTGGATTTTGTGTACATCCATGTTGGTCCTCTAGTAATCATTTCCACAGTTTATTATCAGATGAATTGATCAACTATATTGATTGTTAGGGAGATGGAAAGTTCCAAGGCAAAATAATGATCAGTGATGGGTCAATTATAACTCATTTATATGAATAAGTGGCACTAATTCCTACTGCACATGTTGATGGAAGATGATTTTATGGTTGGGTAAAGCTTGGATCTCTAAGCTGTCTCACATTTCAATATTTCAATATAGTTTGTTTTGGTATAGGGCTCATAAACTCATGGAGCAATTGAGCTCTGGACACCATTCTTTAATAAAGAATCTATGTGGTGAGAAAACTCATACCCTGGAAGAATGGATTTATGCATTCGCAATTGACCCATTGGCAATTTTGTTCATAGTAAATGGCAATCATAAAAATTTTACTTATTTTTTCTCTACTACTCTTTCTCTTGCTGAGTTTCATTTGCAACATGTGGTGCAATTACTTCTTTATAATCCTTGTATCATATCAGATTATGGAATGTCTAAAAAAACACATCTCTATAAACCTATAATAAGTTGTTATATTCTCTTCTTTTAATTATTAAACAATCAGAACTCAAATTCAAATGTTAAGCTTTACTAACTTCTTTTTGAGTGAAATTATTTCTACAATATGTTGTTAAACTTTATGTTATTCATCTTGTTTTTACAATTATATGAATATGACAAGAGTTTTAAGGCTTTTGGTGTTTGGAATCCATTTGCAACAGTAAAACACAAACCTAAAAATGATTTAATTATAAAATTTACTAAATAAAAATTTGCAAAAAAACATTAAACAAAATATGGAATGAGATATTACATGGCATCTGCATTTTCTATCAGATTTGCAAAACTAGAATGTATATAAAAGCTTCCTGTTTTGAAATTAAACTTTAAACCTCTTCCCAATAACTCAAGATTGATAGAATGTATATTATAACTTTAAATTTTACAAATAACTCAAGATTGATAGAATGTATATTATAACTTTAAATTTTACAAATTAAACTTTATCCCTGATCATTTGATTATATGTATATAAACTAAAATTTTAAAATTAAATTTGTTATCTTTTTAATTTACAAAATTATAACTTTAATTACATACATTTAAATTTTTTCTTTAATTTTACGGGTTTTCGAATAGGTAATATTTTGTATATTAATAGAAACGCTCATAGTGCCGATCTTATAGGCAACGGTAGTTAGTTTATATTCCGTTTGTGTGGAAAAATTAAATGTTCAATAAATATTCAGGTTTGTGTAGAAAAACTAACTTCGTTATCTTCCTTGTGTTTCTTGAAAATTTAAGATTTACCCGTTTAATAGTACTGTGAGGAAATGGTGATGAGGCAACCTTATACAGACTTACCATTCAGTTAATATTTTCCTGGAATTTCCCTCGTTTCATGTCCAGCTGACACCCGCAAGACTTCTCTACCCTTCAAGCACCGCATCAAACCTGCATGCAAGACTTCTTTGTCCTGCAAAACCTCTACAATCCCCACATTAAACATGCATGCAAACAAAGAGACCGAATCCCCTTTATGTTTCTATTCCTCATTACACGTTGGTTGCGTGAGACTACAAATATATATACGCATCAACTTTTGCAGATATTTATTTGTGTAGCCATTTACTGATCAATTGCAGCAGAAATGGGTTACAGACTTACCGTGGAAAGGTTTGTGTGTATAATTCTTGCTACTGTGCTGTCTGCTCATCATCAGTTTGTGTTGGGTGAGTTTGACTACAAAGATGCTCTGCATAAATCTATTCTGTTTCTGGAGGCTCAACGTTCAGGGAAACTGTCCAGCAGTGGCAACAGGATAAGCTGGAGAGGAGATTCTGCTCTAACAGACGGACAAATC
>APFE031734825.1:0-33616 GCA_000404065.3 Pinus taeda | reverse complement strand
ATATATTGGAGAGCTACACTTAGTTTTACCGAGATATCGATCTTCTCCATTGAGGTAATGACTATAGTTATACTAAGATCATACTTATGTCGAGACAATGATCAGTGCCTTATAGAGTATATCATCTTCATCTTTAACATGTCTAGACATTGATCAACATTGAGGTCTTCATCATCATATCTATATTGAAATTTTGATTGTCTTCCTTACATCCTAGAATGTCACCACCGAGAAGAAGAAAACTATAACTTTCTTCCTAAAATTATACATGAGTTTGCAGGGGTATCCGGGAGGTGTCTTCTTGTAATGCAAGTTTTAGACTTCTGTACTTATCCGAGACAACCCTAGGTCCTGTAATTTATCCAAAGTTTCAGAGATCCAAGATTCTTGTTTTCTCCTTTCTTGCGCAGACCCCGACTAGGTATATATAGTGGTTTGCCCTTGTATTTGAGCCAACATGTCCACCGAAAAGATGTGTCTCCATGTGTGACCCAACTTGATGTTCATATTCATTTTGAGGTTGACTTAACTGTTCTCTTCATTGTTTTGCTGGCAGTCTTCTTCTTTGGAGGATGGTGCTTCTCTTGGAGGGCTACTTGACACTAGGTTGAACCATGTACATCACATAAATGCTCAAGAAGAGATTTTCAACATGATTTTGCCTCTTTGACTTTCCTAGACCTATGGAATGAGCAAGAAACTCATTCATATAATTTATAAAAATAATATTTCTTTTTCTTGACAAGTACAAAGATCAAAATTACATTGACCAATACCGAACCAAGTTACACTTTTCTTCAACACTCCCTCTTAACTAGGGAGGTATTTACAATGGTACTTGGTTATTCTCAATCTGAATAATTTCTCATAAGAAGAATCGGATTAGTAATCCCATCTGTATAGCATCATATCAACCAGCATTGTCACAGTGCAAGGCCTTGACTAACAACTCCATCTCTCTACGAGACCATGAGCTACAATGCTAGCGAGATCAATGATTTATAGACACCTTCATCATTGTCTTTCAAGGTACATATACCCACCCGTATGTTCACTGAGTATGACCTTCTAGGACTATTCTTATCTTGGGTTCCCAACCCTCAAAGAATATCGGTCCTCTTGCCTACTCTTATCTTGGATGCCCTACACATCCTCTAAGAGTATCGGATGCCAGATGATTACCCAATCCTCCATTCTTTCTTCCCAGGTGAAGACAACAATGTTGTGTCTATCATGTGTCTACATTTCCATTCATGGCCTTCACCTAGACTTACGGTTGTTAGTCCTGGTCTAGTGCATGACACATGAAATAGAAAAACACAACTGCCACTCCTTTGTAATCAGGGGTGATCTAATTCAAGCTCCCTCTTGATCAAGGACCTGCCAGAGCTCCTTCTTAACAAGGGACTCTTCTTTTCATCAGTAGCTTCTTCTTCGTGGGTCCTTCAGCTGCTTGATCAACTTCTTTCCTTGATGTCATAGAGTTCAGTTGAGCTTCTTCCTTGTAGGGCATCAACCATCGATCACTTTCCTTCTCGGTTCATCATGTCATTCCTTTCTTCATGGAAAGTGACCTTCTTGATACATATCTGGAACCTTTATCATGTAGCTACTTCTTTCCCATCATGCTTCTTTCAGGAATTTCCATCCACCACATGAATGCCAATTGTACTTGTACTTAAAATTCATGTTCCAGTAGCCCTGCATGCACTCATCCAAATATTATCAAGAAATCAGAACATAACGTTAAATTAAATCATACCTTACTAGATGGCTCTTCATCGTGACATCTTCATGTAGGAATCAGCATCCTGCATTCATAGTGACACATCTCCCAAAGATGTCCATTGTCAAGGGTCTTCATCTTTTCCATCAGAGTCTCCATATCTTTCCGGGAGATTTCCTAGTCAAGTCTTCTTCGTCATTGGATGTTGATTGCCTTCATTAGGGTTGCATATCTCACGATCTCTTCCTTCCTCACACATTTCCTTCTCAGGTGCTTTCAACCAGAGTTTCTTGATTGTAGTCAACCACCTCATACTTTATATGAGGACATATTATGTTGATTTCATCTAGTGTGTCTTATGTCCTTTAGCATACTTTCAGAGGA
Organism: Pinus taeda; assembly: GCA_000404065.3. NCBI lineage: Eukaryota > Viridiplantae > Streptophyta > Pinopsida > Pinales > Pinaceae > Pinus > Pinus taeda. The sequence goes on along the minus strand of APFE031734825.1, from coordinate 31,506 downwards.
GGAGGTCCTCTTTCTCTTGATCATGCTTCTCAAGATAGAAGCAATGATCCATGTTACCTGCAACCATATGACATGTCATTATAATATTAAACACAAGCATACATACCTTATTTTACCTTTAGGTCATCGAGGCTTCTTCCAGCAGCTTCCTTGATCGAAGAGATCTTCAATCCCTTGGTCTGCGTCATGTCATCACATCATTATCTCATGGATTCCATAAGTTGGAATTCTTGTTGAAACACTTGCTTCCTCTCTAGATTAGAGAACCCTTCAATGAGGATTCCATCAGAATTTTGAGGATCTTGTATATCCCCAACTAGCAGATGTTTCCTTTTTGACTTGATGCATGATGAGCCTTGTCCCAGATGACTCCTTCCTTTTCTTCAATGTCCACTGAGGTTCCCAAGAGCTATATTCTTCATATTTGTCTGCCATGGGTTTTGTCCATCATGATTCCCATGGTGATGTCACGAGCTCTTGTTTCTAATGCTTCCATGATGCCATGATGCATCTTATTATCTTGGTCATATCTATAAAACAAGATTTAGGAGCTTATGATAGGACCCTTTTGTGAGGGATAACATCTTACTCATAGGAGAGATTTGTTACTCCCTCTTTCCTTGGTCCTTTTCTTCAGCGTCCTCCATCTTTCCAGTGATATGAGTTTCTTTCTATAAAATTTTCATAGCATTGAATCTTTGTTATACTGATTCGGTCTGCTTGAGGACCAAACTTGTCTTTCCTTTCTGCACATGTTTGAGTTCTTTTAACCTTCAATATTTTTGCCATCAACTTGCCTTTCTCTATCTAGCATAGAGACCACAAATTATTGAAAGAAGAAACCTTCTTGTTCATGTACAATTGTTACCTTTCTTATCAGTTAGAACGATGATGATTATCTTCCTTCCTAGATCTTGTAGATGGGATCTGATGAAGATATCCTACATCCTTTGATACCTTTACTTTCATGAAGATTAGATTTCATGTGACCTTCTTTACTGCACCTTCAGAGAATGAGTTTATCATCTACATCACTTTGATGTCTCCAATATTGCTATGTGAGGGGATCTTTCATAAGCATCCCTTTCCATAAATTCAATGGACACCTATTGATATGTTTAATGACTTCAGCTTCTTAGAGGACTATGACTATCCTCCTTCTTCATGCAAGGAATCTTCATGACCCATTCAACCTATAGATGTCCTTGCAATCATGAAATCACTTAACCAAACTTAATTATATAATGAAAAGATACCTACTTATCATGTGAAGATGAAATCTTCACCTTGTTGAAGCAGATGCATTGATGCTTCCTCCAGATGAGATCCTTGTTGTACTGATAGGAAGATTACCTTCTTTGCCTTCGAGTTACTTCGACTTATACATCTGACAAACTACTGATATACTTGGGATGGCACTACATTGATATCACATAAGTAGACCATGGAACCTTGTAATATGCGGCATTGTGTAGAATCATAGAGTATTGAGGTGGCTTGCCATGATGTGTAGAGACCCATTAGTTAGAATTGTTGTATCATAAGACTTCTTCATTTTATATTGAGTATTGTTTATACAAACTTCTATATATATGCCCTTGAATATATAGCATCAAGCTCTGAGAATCCGAGATGTCAAGACTAATCCTATTATAGAAAGGATTCAATCTGAGGTTAACATATTCATATGGTGGCACCGAGACAGTGGTTAGAATGGGACTTGTAAAATGAATGTAATCTGGTTGTGTATATCCAAACTGAACTATTGTATGAGCTCTCCTAATGGAGTCTTCTGCCTGTGATCATTTCCATCTTTGTTCGAGTTTTCTGAGGCTGAGAATGTGGGAAGAATCCAAGTATAGGTCATCAAGTTGAGAGAGACTGTAATTCAAAATTGTGACATTGTATACTGATGTTGTAGACTGATTCTTGAATGTCTCTTTTAGTTGCCCTTCCTTTGACTTTAGCACCTTCGCTCTCATACCATGTTGAAGAATCTAGGGTGGTTAGCATTAGTAAGATTCTTCTAAACTTGATAACAATTTGTGAAGTTCTTTTACAATTAATCTTAGCTTGATCTTCTTCTTAATATTAGTGTGTGTGTTAACTTCATCAAAATGCTACCAAAAACAAAGAGACAAGAACTCAAGAAGTTGGCATTCTGCCAGGGCCAAAACCTCTCCCTCTTGGAGAGGAAAACCAACACGTCATTCTTCTTATAGAAATTCCAATTGGCGAACACCAAGACCATGACCCTTGACCTACTAGGCCACTCCAAGACCAAGACACCAATCCTCTTCTTTGTCACTGCTGAGATCATCATCATTGTTGTACCATTGAGGCCATCACTACTGCATCATCGAGATCTCCATCACTGCTACAACATCGAAATTATCACTATTGTACCACCGAGATCCTTACTGTTGTATACTCATCGAGATCTTCATTTCAACAAAGAGATCTGAAATATATATATAGGAGAGTTGCACTTAGTTTTACTGAGATATTGATCTTCTCCATTGAGGTCATGACTATAGTTATACTAAAATCATACTTATGTCGAGACAATGATTAGTGCCATATAGAGTGTAACATCTTCATCCTTAACCTGTCTAGACAGCGATCAACACTGAGGTCTTCATCATATCTATACTGAGATTGTGACTGTCTTCCTTGCACCCTAGACTGTCACCACCGAGAAGGAGAAAACTATAACTTTCTTCCTGAAATTATATAAGAGATTGCAAGGGTATCCAAGAGGTGTCTTCCTGTAATGCAAGTTTTAGATTTTTGTACTTATCCGAGAGAAACTAAGGTCCTGTAATTTATCCGAAGTTTCAGATATCCAAGATTCTTGTTTTCTCCTTTTCTGCGCAAACCCTGACTGCGTATATATAGTGGTTTGCCCTTGTATTTGAGCCGACATGTCCACCAAAAAGATGTGTCTCCATATGTGAGCCGACTTGATGTTAATATTCATTTTGAGGTCGACTTAACTATTCTCTTCATTGTTTTGCAGGCAGTCTTCTTCTTTCGAGGATGGTGCTTGTCTTAGAGGGCTACTTGACACTAGGTTGACCCATGTACATTACATAAACTCTCAAGAAGAGCTTTTCAACATGATTTTGACTCTTTGACTTTCCTAGACCTATGGAATGACCAAGAAACTCATTCATATAATTTATAAAAATAATATTTCTTTTTCTTGACAAGTACAAAGATCAAAATTACATTGAGGAATACCAAACCTAGTTACACATTTCTTCAACACTCCACTCGTTAATATGTGTGTTTTGTATTGATTTACTGTTACAACTCTCAAATCTCAATATGTTGTGTTTGTTATAGCATGATTGCAGATATTCATTGAATTCTTTTATTGAGTGATGTGTTGATTCGATGATTTCCAGGAGTGTTGATGCCCTGATTAAGCAATAGAGTGGTTTGTTTTGTGAGAATATTTTATTTTACAAGGTGTGTTTTACTTTCAAGAACTGTGTGCAAGGTGTGTTAAATGTTTGATTGTAACAACAATAGTTTTAGAGTGTTGAGAGTGACCATACTGCGACATGATTCTAAGAATCTTTATATCAAATAGTGCTAGTTGGCATTGTTACCTACATATACTTTGCATGATAACCTTGAAATAAAAAAACTTACCCTGGTTGACAATTTATGTTTGAGTGTTGTGTTGTAGTGGCTACAAACACCCTCCAATATTTTGCATTAGCTTCGTTTTAGAGCCTCCCTACCAACCATCCTCAACAGCATGTCTTGCACCGTCAAGCATATAGGCTTCAGTTGTTTCTCAATGTCTTGTCAGTCGGTGCATGTCAGTCTGCTTCACTCCCCTCACAGGTTGTCTCTCCGGACTTAGACCATGTGCTGGCCAAGCAACTCCCCCAGAAAATTGCGCAATTCTAGAGGGAGCCAACCTTCCCTCCAAAAATTGCGCAAATCAGTTGGCCAGCCTGTCGAGCTCAAGAATTGCGCAAATCAATCTGTCAAGCTTCCCTCAGAAAATTGCGCAATTTTGGATGGGAACCAGCCTTCCCTCCAAAAATTGTGCAAATCAGCTGGCCAGCCTGTTGAGCTCAAGAATTGCACAATGTTGCCTGTCAAGCTTCCTCTGGAAAATTGCACAATTCATCCCAGGACCGCTGTTCAGCCCAGGAATTGCGCAATCCTCAGAAACAGTCACCTGTTCCTCCCAGAAATTGTGCAATCCCTCTAGGACAGCCAACTCCGCTCAGCCCAGAAACTGCGCAAATCCCTCTCTTAGTCAAGCAGGCTGTCGCATGTGCCTTCAGGTTTACCGGTTCCCTTCGGGACCGAGCAAAACTGATTTGCATGCATGGGTTGCTCTTCCCGAAATAGCAAAAGGCAGCATGCAAAAGGCATCCCTAGATCTAGGATCTATTCTTAGCAACTAGAGGTTACATGCAAAGCTCATTTTAGAAACCTCTCGTCAAGTGTCGCCTTTTCCTAGATTTGTGGCATGCACGTCATAACCGCGATCTTATCAAAACTTATGAACCAGATGCTGCAGAACGCATCCCTCACACCAATCTTGCAGCTCTGACATCCCACATCACATCTAGGAGTCATCGGCACATTAAGCTCAGTTGTTTCGGGGTAAGCTCACTTTGCATGTCTTGTGCTGTGTTCCTGACGCTTTTTGTGTTTCGCTTTGTGTGAATGATCCTTGCTTGATTTCAATGAGCGCTGCTTGTCATTTCAATGTATGTTAGCTTGTAGAAGCATCGTTTTAGTTTTCGTTCGCTTTTTTATGTTTCGCTTTATGTGAGTGTTGCATGCATGATTTCAATGAGCGCTTGTTGTCATTTCAATGTATATTAGCTTGTAGAAACATCGTTTCAGTTTTCGTTCGCATCTCATTGTTGTCGCATGCATGACACTGGTTTTGCACCGACAATCACTGTTCCAGCGACTAGCCTCACACACATGCATGCTTTCCCGTTTCTGAATCTTGCACTTACTATTTGCATGCATGACCATTCACTCTCGTTTGCACTCAGTTTCACCATGCATTCAGACTTCTCATGCTTTCAGTCACCCGTCGACGGGTCTGGGCTACCTTGGCCCAAACCTTGCCTTGCACATTTCTAGAAGTGAAGGCTTTGCCTTCCCTCCAGAAATTGCGCAAGTCTAGCCCAGCACTGACCTCTAGGCCTGCATTGTGCAATTCTGGGAGGCAGTGCCTTGCTGGCCCCAGAAATTGCGCAATGCAGTTTGTTGGTTTGCATGTCACTGCTGACTGAAATTGCACATTGCGCAGTTTCAATCCTCAACAGGCCGGGTTAGACTGTGCATTGCGTAGTTCTAGCAGTCAGTCAGCCTCCCTACAGCCCGAACTGTGCCTTGCGCAGTTTTGGCAGTCAATCTCCCAGCCTCCCAGTGAAAATTGCAGAATCTTCATAAACAGGTCACACATGTATGTTGCGTGTCAGTCCTCTAGTTTGTTTTGGTTTTCGACTGACAGATTTCTTGTCATGAGCGTTGTTATGTCTCCAAGTATCACAAGGGTTCGTCTGCCTCTAAGCAGCACAAGTACAATGGCTTCCAGGGGAGCAGAGCCGAAAACACCATTCAGAGCACGATTGGGGACGCAATCGATCAAGTGTCTATGAACTTGCCTATCTATGAAGACATCAAGTTGCTCATGGACGAGGATATCAAGATGAAATGGCAGCGTCATCACAGCGAGCAGCACCATCAGCAATAGTAGAAGGTAGCACACCTGCATGCAACCAATGCAAGAGGAAGGTTGTTGATAGCACAGAGGTGGAGCACAGTTGCAAGTTCAAGCAGATCCACTTGTGATGAAAAGCAATTTTGGAGACTGAGGCTATGAGTCGATGGTGCGACCAGAGGATCGTGCAAAGGCAGAGAGAGAAACAGAGAAGGAGTTGCAAGTGTTGAAGCAGCAACTCAAGGAAGAACAGGAGCTGCACAGAAACAAAGAACAAGTTGCAACAGGAATAGGCACAGCAGGAGGCACAACATGCACAAACTGATGAAACTATGCCCATACAGGTTATGCACCCATCCAGCAGCTAGCATGGAGCAGACAGGGTGAGCAGTGTTGTCGATCGCATGCAAGGGTATTCAGGAGCATGGATGTCATTGTGTGCACGCATGCGATCCCACCCATTTGGCACACTCACCAAAGCGAAGACAAGAAGAAAGTCCCGCTGACGCTGAACATGTATTTCAACAAGTTGATGTGCATGGTCACCAGCACACACTTGGAGATCAGCACAAACACTGTGCATCAATATGTTGTTGGTCCAGCCGCACTCAAGATGGTGATGCGCATATTATTAGACGAGTTGGACAGAGGAGCCATATCAGTGTACTCGGATGCAATGGAGGCAAGAGTTTTCTTTCAACAAGATGTCACCATTCAGCACACGGACACCATCACGGACGACCAAGCTTGGCATCAGTTTGCCATTGTCAATCATCGCAAGGATGTCAAAGAGTTGGTCTCACCACAACTATCCGAGTGTTAGTGATAGCTTGCATGGCTTGCTCAAGCCTGTTTTGTCTGACATGGGTACATGTGCAGATTGGATGTAACATCTTGTAAAGTGGAAGTCCAAGTGTCGATAGTCGAATGTAACAGTCATAGAGTAGTTGAAGAGTCATTAGGGTAGTTGAATAGTCACAAAGGGGAATGTCAAGGGTCACCCCACCCTTTGCTATATATAGTAACTCATAACTCATTGTAGAGCCTTTTGGTCAGCCAAGCTTCTGATAGAAGTATCTTAGAGAAAGCTTGGAGAGTATTGTAACGAGCCTTGACTTCTCCATTGTGCAGAGCTAGTATATCTCTTTGGTGGAGTAGGCGACAGTGAATGTAACATTCCGCTATCGGAACTAGTGGTTGGTCATGGTTGTGTTGTATGACTGGAACTTTCACTTCTTAATATAATAGAGCTAGCACGTTTCATGCATATGCCGTATTGTATTTCAGCCATCTTGTTTATTTAGATATATGTATATGTTTGCTTACGCATGCATGTATGGCTTTCCTATGTATGTATGTATGAATCTTACTGAAATGTGCTTTTGGTTTAACAATCACGTTGGATTGCTAGCTTACTTGTCTTCCATTTTGTGATGCATCTTTGCTCGTGTGTTCCCTTTTTAACTTCGTGCTTTCACTAATTTCCAAGGGGCGCACTCACCTCACCCTCCATGTGTTAGAACCGCCCATGCACCTTCCTTGACTTGCCACATATGTCACACCCTTGCTACCAACAGGGACATCTTACTTGCCTCTGCGCGCAACCGCGATCAAGGTGATATCGTACGACCCACTGCTGAGACTCTTACACCAAACGGTTTGAGGTCTAGTTGGGACTTTTTAACGGCGAGATCCCCTAACATGTTGGCGGGTCCAGCACTGTCAACATTTCTAGCGCTAGGAGGACCAGATGACAAGTTGTGTCCTCTCATCCTGTTTTGAACATTTGCACATCTATCATGGATTCCATCACACTCATCCCTCCACGATGTCTTTCGCATGCCGAACCTCTCAACATCATGAGGGAGTTTTTGATCTCTTGTCTGAATTCACATATGATGGTGAAGGTGAAGTAGCCTGGCCTGAGTACTTAGAAGACTTCTATGCATTCTTTGATAATGCAGACTAGTTCTATGCAAAAGAGGTCAGTCTGCTGCTTTCATACGCACTTCGTTAATCTCCACAACGGTGGTGCTACAGTCTGTCTCCTGGCAGCGTGCACTCACATGAGCAGTTCTGTGATCTCGTTGAATCTACTTTCCATCATTTTGATCCAGAACCTCTTGACCAAAAACTGTTACAACAATGGAAGGCCCAGCATGAATCGCATATGGAATTTTGGGAAAGTTTTTGTGTGTTATAGTTTCAAGCTCCAAAAAGTCGGATGAAATTTCCATATCTTTGGGACAGATTTGAACACTGCCTTAACAAATCAGTCAATCCTAAGAAGAAATGCGAGCCCAAGCCCCGCTCAGTGTACTTCGGTGATGGAGCTGCGCAATCACAGACGAACACGGTCACTGTCACAAGTGACTATCCGTCGTCCCCTCATCAAATAGGTCCACCATCGCAGAGAGATGTGAGAGAGCATGCACACACATCTGTTCAACCGTCACATCCTCCTGACATCGCTCCTTCTGATTTTCGGGCAAGCTTGGTTGTGAAACCATTGGGTTCTCACATGAATTTTGTACCTCAACCTCCGTCTCCGTACTTGGATGATCCTCCAGATGACACTGTCTTGTGTTCTACAGTGTTCTTCCGTTCCGGACTCTACACTTGTTGTGAACGAGGATCAAGCCATCAACGGAGTTGGTGTTGTACAACCAACATGCGTTGTCATTCATGAAGAGTATGACTGGGAGCTTGAGCATCAATCCTCGGCGAAAGATGACTCCCTTCCATCTGAGCCTCCTCCGTTCTTTCCTGACATCTTTGGTGATTTTGTCATCAATTATTTCGCATGTGTATCTCTGTCTACGAATGCACCCATTGTTCATGATTCGCAAAACACACCGGATGTCAGTCCATCATTCGACAACGGAGAGGATAAATTATTCATTGAAAATCTACTTGATTTTTCATCTGCTTTTTCCGGAAACACAAAGGGTGAATTTGTCCGCTTCTCATCTACCCTTCTATTTGATTCATCAGATCATGAGGATGCCGATGAAATCAATGATTTTGTTAATTGTGGTTGTCGTGATCTATTTACTCATGTATTCGATCACGATGATGATCCTATCGCAATTGATTTTTCGAAGCCACCTGTTTATGATGATCTATCTGTCGACGAAGTTGAAACCCGACAGACTGTCAAGGCACTTCAGCCCGAGTTGATAGTTATGTCAGGCCCTCGCTGTCGTGAGGTTGCTTTCACTTCCGATCAGGAAATTGTTGAAACACCCAAGGCTCCTCATCACTCATCTGTATGCATTGAAGATCAATCTCACACACAGATCGTGCTTGTCCCATTGTATTTCAGCTATCTTATTTACTCTAAATAATATATGTATTTGTTTGCTTACACATGCATGTATAGATTTCCTATGTATGTATGTATGAATCTTACTGAAATATGTTGTTGGTTTAACTGTCACTTTGGATTGCTAGCTTACTTGCCTTCCAGTTTGTGATGCATCTTTGCTCGTGTGCTCCCTTCTTAACTCCGTGCTTTCACAGGTTTCCAAGGGGCGCACTCACCTCACCCTCCATGTGTTAGAACCACTCATGCACCTTCCTTGACTTGTCGCATATGTCACACCCTTACTACTAACAAGGACATCTTACTTGCCTCTGCGCGCAATCGCTGTCAAGGCAATACTGTACGACCCACTGTTGGGACTCCTACATTAAACGGTCTAAGGTCTAGTTGGGACTTCTTACCGGGGAGATTCCTTACATGTTGGCAGGTCCAACACCGTCAACATGTTGTTAATTGATCCTAATTCAAAGACAATTAATCTTACCAACAACCAGCATCCCCCTAGCTGGCCTTAACACCAATTGAGGAATGGCAACTAATCTAGGGCCCAAATGAGGATGGTTATCACCTTTTGAGACTTGGGAGGACTAGTAGCACCAAGAAATCCCTCAACGTTGCAGCAAAAATGACTTTGAGCATTTGGAGACCCATAGAGACCACTTTGTGTTGCCCTCGCTGGATTTTTTGACCACGGTGAGCAATTCAATTGGATTTGAGGGCCAACTTTCAAATCATGATTTTTACATGCTTTTACATCACATTTGGCAACTCCTCACAGTTGGACATGGCATTTGGAGGCCATTTTATGCATGACATCAGCCCTAGAATCAGCTCACACGTGTGGGCTTGTTTGAGCATTTATGATGAGAGCTAGTGGGTTGGCTTGTAACCCAAGCATGTTTAGTGTTTAAACTTGTATCTTGGGTCTTTTAGGATAATATTAGAGCTTGTCTTCCTCATATAAATAGAGGAGAGGATTGTTTCATTTCATCATCATCACTTGGACCATTTCGGCCCTCCTTACGAGATTTTTGGCCTCTTGTATCTTTGGAGGGATGTCATCTATGGAGTACTTTGCATATTGGAGCTACTTTCTTGTCCTTGGAGAAGTTATCTTTGATCAATATTGGATTATTTATGCATTTCATCCTGTAAGTGAGCTTTGTTATTGAAGATTTTTTTTCTTTTATGTCTAATGTATGGAATGTAATGGTTATCTAGGGTTTTCATATTGCACCATTGATTATTGAAGACTAATTGTATAGAGTCTAGATATACTAATTGCATGCATTATTCATGTATGGAATGTGAATGATAATCCCTTTGGTGAACTCTTGTTATAGCTCTCCCAAGTGTCTTTGATCCCTGACAAATATAATAGCTAGGGTTTTGTGGTAGGGCATCAAAACATCCTTACTCCTTTGTAGGATTTAGCTGATATTTAACACCCATAGACTCCATCAATCCAAGGACTAGGCATTGGCCTTGTCATTGTGGTGATCAAGCTTTATTTCATTGACAAATTGAATTTTGCTCTCCTTATATCTCTATTTTCGACCCTCTTAAGGATAAGCAGCTCAATTAGGGCTTGGAGCACAATCGTCAAAAAAGGAATTTTTGCCATTAGAAGGATTCAACATCAAGGGCACAATTGGTTGCCTCAAAATCATACTCCTTGGTGGCTAATTCATCCCTTTTTCACCTTGGTTACGTTTTAGCTTGAGGGCTTGTTGAAGGTTTCATACTCCATTGGACTGCTAATACTCATTGCTTGAAACCTTTTCCTTGGTATATTGACCTTAGGATATTCTATTTTGCATGGTATCACTCAAACCCTAGGTCTAATGTGCCCTAGGTTGGTCTTTCTAACGGTTGTGAATTGCATCTTCATCATTGTTTGAACCTTATAGTTAAGTTAAGCCAACCTTTATTGCATCTCCTCATTCCTCTAAGCCTAGAATATCCCTTGCAGGTGACCTTATACCGAGAATCCTCCCATTGGTGAAAATCCATAAAGAGCAAAGGGTACTGGCTATGGTGACAATGGGTCATTACCTCATTGTTGTCACTTGGTCGAATGCTTCCCTTCTCGGGTACCCCTCTACAAGACCTACTATATTTTGAGACAACATTTTTGGTGTCGTTGCTAGTGAGGAATCGACTCAACTTCCCAGTAATCTGAAGATTTAGCTTTAGTGTTTCTTGAAGAGAATATCTCAAACAACAAATGATCCGAAATTGATCAAGGATCTAGAGAAAGCCTAAAATTCAAGTTACTAGATTCAGGTGGAAGCAGTGTCATTGCATAGAGTTTGCAGAAACGACTCCAACGCAACTTGAACAGGTGCATTTGACCTCTGAATGAATGAGGAATTGCTTGTGGAAGTTTGTGACGAAACAGTGTTTTACTGTGCAACACATGGCAAAAGTACAGGTTCAGCGCAGTGGCAGATCTCCAGCTTCATTACAGTGGTAATATCTCCAATTGGTTGCATGGTGAAATTGAATATATATGGTGACATTAAAAGTGATTTTTATTATGGTGCATTAAAATCTATATTTAAATGCATCATAAAAATAAAAAATAAAATGCAAAATAAAAAATATAAAAAAAAAAAAAAAAAAAAAAAAAAAAAAACAAAAAAAAAAAAAAACCTAAATATATATAACCATATATTAAAAAGATGGTGCATTATATATAAATTGAAAAACCAAAGTTTAAAACCATGGCCACATAAGGTTGAACGCATATATGGTGGGAATATTACATAAGGTTGAAAGTATATATATGATGGGAATATTACATAAAGTTAAACACGACCATGGATAATATGCATATGTTAACACTATGTAATAAACATCGTATATGGTATAGCATGGTGCGGAGTTGGAAACCATGTCAACGAAACCACCGAGAATTGGGACCCATGGTAACGACTATGCCATGTTTATGCTATACTCTGCTCCATATCATATCTCTACCTCCATTCTATCCGCCATACCATAAATAAACTCCTCCATATTTATCTACCACCAGCACAACATTAATCCTCCAACCTTATTTGCTATCCACGCGATAACAAGGTTCATGTATTTTCGAATGTTAGTTATAATGTTTAAAGTATATGGTTGGGAGGAGCAAATCCGAAGGTTTGCCATATGGTTAATTCGCCACTGAAACATTAAAACCCAATGTATATGTTATATGCAGTGGAGTGATAAGTATTGTACGCATACGGTTGTGATATTTAGTTTGGTTTTGTTAGAAATGGATATGGTGGAGAATTAATGTGAGATTATTTTGGAGTGGTAAGAATTATTAATGTAAAGTGGTTATACAAGGATATTTTTGGTTACCAAAACATTATACATATGGTAATGTTATGCCATGGAAAGGATATGAGAGTTTTTTTTAGTGCAGCTTTGGAGATTTGGAGGCAGAACTTTGAAGGTTTATTCCGGAAGATGTAAGAGGTCTTTTTCTGAGCCATCAGTTGCGTCGTATTTCTGAGGTCGAGCAGAACACAACTGAACCAGCCAAGGATCTTGTTGATGTAACTTTGATGTACTTTTTTGGCTTTGAATTTCTAATATAAAGGCCTCCCCGTTGAAGACTAGGCCCAGAGATGTAGGCTTGAAGATACCCGAACTCCATTAATAATCTCTTGTGTCACTTTTCTTCTCATGGTTTGTTGTTCTAATATGCTGCAAAATTTCTTAACAGTTTTTCATGCATATTGTATTTAATGGTGTTTTTAAATCATGCAATAACACTTTCTAAACAGTGAATGAACCACATTTCAATTAAAGATCTTTTTGGGGATCAACAAAATATATCTTTTGGTGACTCCACTAGCATAAAAAATCCCTAGTTCTTCATTGAGTTTCAATGTTTCAATGTTTGTAGGGTGAAGCAAGCATCCTTTAAGGCATTTTAAATTCACCCTGGCAACTCCCCATTTGATTGCTACGCAAAACTCAAGGCAATGGCTCCTTGGGATCTACATGAGATGTACCCTACTTTGGATGTCAAGGATATTCCTGAATATCCAAATTGGTGTGATACATACCCTACATTGGATGTCAAGGATATTCCTGGATATCCAAAGTGGTGGGATACAAATTCTATGATGAAAGTCCCAAAATTTAATGGTGATCCTTCTTCAACTGTGAATCATGTTGTCAAATTTATCAAGTATACTTCAGAGATCAACATGGTTCATGAGGATGTTCTCATGATATTCTTCATTAATTCCTTTGGGGATGATCAAAAAGACTTGCTTAAGCGTTATTGCAAACCTACAAGCATCCTTTCTATTGAGGTATTCATTAAAGAATTTATTAAGTATTGGGGACCAATGTGTCACTTTGAACTTGTCCTTCAAGACTTCATTGTTCTCTCCAAAAAGAGGGCCTCCTTAATTATGATAAAGAAGTTGAAGAAGAGCATTGTCATCTAAAGGAAAACATCACCCCTATAAATGTTGATCCTTGTATTTATGAAAGAGACCAAGCTTGTGATGAAGAAAAATTTCATGAGCAACAACAAGAATCCTTTTTGGAATATCAAAATGAACACATTGAAAGTGATCTTGAAGATGGTACTTGTTAACACTCTGTAATTTTCCTAGGCTGAAAAGAAAAATTGCAGAGGCAACCACAAACCACTTTCAAAGCTGGGATCTAGCCCTTCCAGCTTCAGAGAGGACTCACTCTGTATGATTTAATTTATGCTTTCAAGGTCTTAGGCTAGATATTAAAGTTTGAGATAGATTTTTCAAAATTTTGGTTGTAAAATGCAAGAAAAGTCCATTGGACATGGAGTCGTTAAAATTCTCGGTAATCAATCACAAATTAACAAAGTAGCTGAAACAGGGCTAGGTAGGCAAACTCTTGGATCTTAAGATATTTTATGGTGTGGCTGAGATTATAAGCAGATGATCAATTAAGTATAAAGCATACTCAAATAAATTTTATATTTAATCTCAGAAGGAAAACATTAAGACTGTTTAAATAAGCCAAAGCAGAGTACAATAAGTAAATTCAGCTCTTAATCTTCTTGCAACAATCAGAAAGGGAAATCCATATGAAAACTTAGAAAGAAGAACAAATCAACATGAGGATAAACATCACCATTTGTTTGACACAAGAATCCTGGAACAAAACTGCCTCTGTATTTCTGAAATTGATTACTTCAAGTAAAAATCCGCAGCTTACATCAAGGTAGAGCTCTTTTCTTCATACATTATCCAAACCTTTCTAAATCTTTTTACAAAATATTTATAGAGTCTGTCTCGAATTATTTCGGACTTCAAAACAAAATTTATTACAAAATAATATCTATTGAAATAATGTAGATATTTCAAAAATAGAAATAAGTAATAGGAAATCTGGACTATTTTTTATGCTCTGTTCAGACTTTGAGGAGAATTGTTGCTAACTGTTGCTACTTTTGTACTTTTTCTGTTCGCCTGCTCCCCGATTTGTAGGATTCTTGTTTACCCTTATTCAAAGAGCTCCAGCAATTTATCCCACCGCTCTTCACTAGGAATGGAGATATTTATCATGCTCCGAAATTTCTCATCTACCTCTATATATGTCTGAAAAGTTGGCTTAATGAGAAATAGAAGGTGGACTTCATGTTGAATGTAGAGGTGGTGTTGTAGTCCTTCTAGGAAAATCTCTCCAATTATCATCCCTCTGACCTTGGTGAATTTGGACGCATTTGCAACTATGTTGCATATCTGGTCTTAATAGTTCTCCAATGGAATCAATTTGTCATTAGAGGCTTTCAAAGCTGGAAGTCCTTTTTCCTGCAAAACTTTAAATTTTTTGTTAAATCTCTTTACCTGTAACTCCAATTCTTTGCACTTATTCTCCAATTGTATCATGAGGTTCTTCTTTGTTAATACTCTTTTTACTTCCATCAATGTGCTTGTTCTGTCTTGAAGCAGGAGTTCTTCAAGCTCTTCCTTAGTTTTAGAATTCAACATTTTAATAATTCTATTTTCTTCTGCTGGCCTGTGCTCTATTTCAATCTTTGTTTGTTCAATTGTTGCCTTGGCCCTTGACATTTTGCACTAACTCCTCCTGCTCAAATATGATCTGAATGGATGACCATAATTCTATGATGTTTGCATTTATAGTATGCCATATACTCCTTTTGGCCTCTGTTGAGCTGTTAGAGACGAATTCTCATACTTTTGAATTTGTTGTGTTAGTTTGAAGTTCTTTTGCACCTCTGTTTGGTATGCATTATCTGCTTTTATCTTGTTTTCCTTCATCTTTGAGAGTGTTGCCATTAACTTCTCATTTTCCTTATTTTTAATAATAATTCTCCCAAAGCTTGGACTAGCTTCTCAAAAGAATCTGAAATTGATGATTGTGTTGTTTGTTGTACTTCCTGTTGTGTTGATGTACCTGTCGCTGCCAATTGTTCCTTTTCCTTCAACAGTGCTTCCATGTCCTTTTCCATCTTCTATTTTGAATATTATATTCAACTATTAATTTGAACAGCTTTTGTTTCTCTATTTCCAGATTGGCTACTTCTTTGGCCTGAGGGTGCTTTGTGGTTGGAAGTTTAAGTTGTTTCCTGAGGGCTTGAATATCTGCATTTTTATTTTTAATTATCTCCTCAGTTTCCTTGACATTACTATGATCATATCCTAGTTTGATTATTAAATATTCTAAAGCTTTAGTTCTAGTGTCTTTGGCGAGAGAAGACATTCGTTCTATCTTCAATTGTGAATGCATATTATTCAGAGAGGCTTGCAACTTTGAGGCAGCGATGGTTGAACTGGTCAGTGTTGAATAAATCATCTCACCTGCTTGCTTATGCAAATCGATTTGATCGATTGCATGAACCTTTTTGGTATCAACATAAAATATTGAAGCTTTGTAGTCTTTTGCACTTCTGGGAACTGGATCTGTAGGTTCTAGGAAAGCTAATTGAAATTGTCCCTTTTCTATGTCAAATGCAAACAACAACCTGGGTTGAGTGGTAGCAGTCTATTCCCAGAATTTTGAATATGTTGAAGCCTTCAATGCTTCATTCTTCTTCTTGATCTCCCTCTATCTGGCAGAAATATTATGTTGTGTTCCCATCTGAGAGGTAGAAGATACGGGTGACAGTGTTATATCTTCAACATTTGAAAAAGTAGTGACTAGCAAACCTGTTAGAACAATTGTGGCTTGATCTTGTGACTCCTTCGCTTCTGATGATTCTTCTTGAATGTTTATTATTTGAGCATCACTTTTAGTATTAGTCTTTGATCAAGCCCCAAGGGTTAACTCAATTGGTCGAGGTCCCGTTGCTAAAAGCACTTTACCATTGGGAGGTCACGGGTTCAATTCTCCTTGATGCTCTCGGGGTTAGGCATGAATTAATTTGGCCGAGTGTTGTGGTCCCTTCCAAAGGATCTCACCTGATTTTCTGCGGAAAATAAAAAAATAAAATAAAAAATAGTATCCAGACAAGGGAAGTTTCCTAGGTCGGAGAGTACAAGGCAGAGAAGGCAGAACAACGTCCAAAGAGAGGTTGATGTTGGCCCACGCAGAGCTGACGTAGTGGCAGCACAGAACCTGGAGGGTGATCGAATTCCTGCTGAGGAAGTTGAGTTTCAGAAGCCAAGAGTCGGGGTGTGAGACCAAGAGGCTGGAAATCGAAGTTTCTATACAGCAAAGGATTTGGAGGAAGAGCAGTGTAGTCCCCAGCCGAGTTGACACAGAAATTATGTTGGGGTGATGCAGTTCTGCACAGAGGCTGACGCAGAAGGGATGCAGAGCTTCTTTCAGCGAGATCCGGATCAGATTCTTCCAGTGACAAGGTGAGATCATCTCACTATTTGTTTTGTCCAATTTCTCTCTGTATCAGATAGTCAGTTGGGCATTCAACGAATTGTACTCAAAATTACTACTACATAATAATAAAATCCTCAGAGTTGTTGCACTGGTTTTCCGACGACATTGGGTTTTTCCGACAACATTTGTCCAAAAATAACTGTGTAGATGTGTGTTGTATCTCTTTCTTGTTTAGTTTCTTGTTTCAGCATATTATTTTTAAAATAATGAATGTTGCAGTTCTATTTACTTCGATATTTACCGTAGAACACAGTAACTAACTTGTATGGATTAACAAGTAGGAGAATTAACATTAGTTTGTTGCAATAGGGATTCCAGGTTTAGGAATTTTCACATGGTATCAGAGCTGCAGGTGAAGCAAGAAAAACAGAGCCAAAAAATACAGCACTAAAGGACGAAGGGAGTTTGAAATTCCTGCAGAGGTAGCAATTCGAATCCCTAGAGGGTTTGCGTAGTCAGGCCAGGAGGGTAAGATTTTCGCGGTAAATCTCTCTCTAAGTGAGTCGACAGAGAAATAAGATTGCCAGATCGAGATTTGTCAACGACAAAGGGAGCATCACAGCAGAAGCTTCAATGAAGAGGTTTTTCTAGTGGGACACAGTTTTTTGCAAGCAGTTGTGGGGCAGAAAGACGTCAGAGGGAAGAGAGAGACATGGTTGAGGGAATTCTACCCCAAAGGACTTACAGCCAAGAAGTTTGAATTCTCATCAGCTAAGCAGCAACAAGGGATAGCAGATCTATTGACTCCAGCAGGGAGTGCGTAGGCTAGCTCAACAGGAGCGCAGAAGAGAGAGGAGGTCATTCGACTTTCTATTTGGCAAAGATGGTAGCGAGTGGACTGAGAGATCAGGATAGGTTGGATGGGGCATCCAACTATGTGAACTAGAAGGCAAGGATGTCATGCCTTCTGGATGAGCATTTTCTCTACGTCAAGAGCATGGTAGTTGAACCCACAGATCCAGATCAACTCAAGAAGTACAAAGGAGCAATGGCGAAGACAAAAAGAATGATCCTCGACGAAGTGAAGGATCTTATAGTCTGTCACATAGCTCGCAAAAATACTGCCAAAGAGATGCGGGATGCATTATCGAAGTTGTATCAAGGATCTTCCAAGAAGCAGAAGATGTACTTGGAGCAAAAGATGAGATCTACGCAGATGCAGAAGGCGGAGCACATTGATCCATTCCGCACAAAGCTTCAGGAGACCCAGGATAAGTTAGCAGTTATGGGGTCAACACCTCAAGGATCTAAGATTGTTAGACTGGCCCTCAATTCAGTCTCAAAGGAGCGGCAAGTCTTTGTCCAAAGCATCCTAGGCAGGGCGACTTTGCCAAACTAGGATGAGATGTAGGCAACTCTCAAGCAAGAGGAGTTGAGGAGGAACTTGGTCAAGCGTAAACTTGACGGAAGTAGCAACAGTGGGTTGAAGCCCAATGAAGAGGATGAGAATGCAGCCCCTCACATCTAAGGGGCAGCAGGAGCAGCGGAAGCTGAGAAGGACGTTTCGAAGATTAAATGCTTCATGTGTGGTGAAATTGTCACTACGCAAAACAGTGTCCTCGCAGGAGGAAGGACAAAGATGAGAAGCATGATCCGAAGGTTGCAGCCATGAAGATCAAGGATGATGAGTTTGCCATGACATCCGAGATAGCTCCAGGAGGGAGGTGCGCTGATTTAGAGTTGTCGTTTGAAAGAGCTACAAATGCGCAAGATCCTGGAGGAGCCCACCTCTCCGGTCAATTCCTTGCTACGGGAGCCCAAAATCATATGTACCAGGATGTACCAGTGTCATTTGGTACAAAGGAATGTCGAAGCGACAGTTGCAGAGGCTAGTAACGCCAAAGACTGAGCAGCACAAAGCAAAGTTGGCAGCAATGCAAATGACACAGAGCAGAGGTCAACATCAACGCAGAGGCTTCAAAGGGTCAGCATAGAGACTAGCAGCAGTCAGACTCCAGCAACGAGATACAACATATTGAACATTAGTTCAGTAATTTGGGATGTTGTTCCATTGTTGATGTTGTAGCAACAGCAATTAGAGAAGGTTGCAGTGCAGGGGCAGTTGGCAGTGACAGTGCTAGCAGCAACACGAATGCAGAATTGAGAGGGAGTTGCAGTACGGATGCAGTGTTGACAGTGGCAAGGTCAGTAGCAGTACAGATGCAGCATTTGCACAGTAGTTGGTGGGCAGGATGCCAGACATCAGCAGCGCAGAAGGAGATGTTACAAATTTCAAAACAGAGTGATGCTTCAGCAAGTTGCATTGATAGAGCACATTCCTCGCTAAGAGGGAGTGTTGATTTCTAGTAACATTGGATGTGCTCTAAATCTCAAAATTTGCAAGGAGGGTTA
Organism: Pinus taeda; assembly: GCA_000404065.3. Taxonomy (NCBI): domain Eukaryota; kingdom Viridiplantae; phylum Streptophyta; class Pinopsida; order Pinales; family Pinaceae; genus Pinus; species Pinus taeda. The sequence continues at coordinate 12,256 of APFE031734825.1, read as the reverse complement.
GACACATGCATTCTCCAATACCCAGACATCATTTTGGGAATTCCACCCGGAGACAATTTTATTAAAATAATTAATTATTTTTAATGGGGCCCTAAGTCTAAACTTAGGAAATTAAAATAATTAATGGGTATTAATCTAAACTATGGATGTAACTTCTAGAAGAAGGCAGAAATCAAGTCAATATGATCTTAGTCATTGATTAGAATCTAATCTGGATCGTTGATTGATCAGCAAGAGGATTATAAGAGAAAACTTGATGGGCACTTGGAGAATACACACAGAGAGAGTTCAGAAGATCGAATTTCTGAAGCAGATCAGATGTTGGTGAGAAATTCAAAGTGAGCTTTTGTAGTGAGGGGCATAGATAGTATCCGGAAGAGGGAAGTTTTCTTGGGTCGGAGAGTACAAGGCAGAGAGGGCAGAACAATGTCTAGAGAGAGGCTGGCGTTGGCCCACGGAGAGCTGACGCAGTGGCAGCATAGAGCCTAGAGGGAGATCAAATTCCTGCTAAGGAAATTGAGTTTCATAAGCTAGGAGTCCAAGTGTGAGACTGGGAGGATGGAAATCGAATTTTCTGGGCAACAGAGGATCCAGAGGAAGAGCAGCGCAATCCCCTGCAAAGGTGACGTAGAAACTGCATTGGAGTGACGCAATTATGCGCAAACGCTGACGCAGAACGCAGAGCCTCTTTCAACGAGATCAAATTCTTCCAGTGACAAGGTGAGATCATCTCACCATTTGTTTTGTCCAGTTTCTCTTTGTATCAAATAGCCAGTTGGGCATCCAACGAATTGTACTCAGAATTACTACTACATGATAATAAAACCCTCAGAGTTGCTGCACCGGTTTTCCCGCATTGGGTTTTTCCAGGGACATTTGTCCAAAAATAACTGTCAGATATGAGTTGTATCTCTTTCTTGTTCAGTTTCTTGTTTCAGTGTATTATTTTTAAAAAAGTGAATGCTACAGTTGTATTTACTTCGATATTTACCATAGAACACAGTAAATAACTTGTATGGATTAACAAGTAGGAGAAGTAACATCAGTTTGTTGCAGTAGGGATTCCAAGTTTAGGAATTTTCACAGTCGGCATTATAAGAAATGGAAAAGGCAGCTCATTCAAAATAGAACAGAGAACTTTGTAAGATATAAGTGATCTAGTGAGATGCAAAGGGCTCCCTTTTTGGTGATTTTTCAGCTTTGTCGTGGGAGGGGAGACCAAACTGACATCATTTGACGACCAAAAGAGTACATCAATGAGACTAAAGGGTATGACCGGTGTAAGATAAAGTAGTAATGTCGTAGCAGCTCCTAGATCCAAGCTAGCAACAAGAAGAAAAGATAAATATCCAATGTGAAAGGTGAGAAGCATTGGTCAAAAATCTTTAATGAATTGAAGAGACCACAAAGTTGCTCAAAGTAGGAATGCCATAGCTGCTCCTAGACCTAGGCTAGCAACAATAAGTAAAGATATAAAGATCTAACGTGAAAGATGAAAAACATTTGAATGAAACTTTGAGTCAATTGAAGACACCACAAAGTTGCTCCAAAGAATAAACAGTTGAATTATCAACGAATAATATTAGAGAAGAGCTCCCTTTAGTAGGAAAAGTGATTTTGCATGAGAGAGCCATGTGGCCTCTGTTAGTGTATAACAATCTTTGATGCAATCATTTACATCTTGTAATGTGCAACCTACTCTACTCCACTAACTATAGAGATGGTGCGCAAATGTGTGCATGATACAAAATACAAAGAAATAATAATAGATTAATATTTAATACCTATGATGTGTACTTAGGAACTAAATATTCATTCTAAGCTTTTGCTAGTTCTGCCTCAACATTCTTATAAACAGTATAGTTGGCAACGTTCTAGTGACCTGCATAAAAAATATAACTCACACCATATGCATCACCTGTGGAAATTTCTTGGAATTCAAAATTATATGTAAAACAAAAACTTCATCTTCAACCTAGGAGGTATCTCAGATCTTAACATTCTCAATTTTCAACCTTAGAGCTGAAGTAAAACAAGGTACAAAACAGCAGCAGAAAGTGTACAATGTTTCTCTTTCAAACAGCCCAAACTTCCCGGCAATTGAAGGAGAAAATATACGAAACTAGATAGATAATTTGCAGCCATTTTAGGGAAGCTTACCAGCCAATAACCAGATCTGAAAATACTCTCTTACAGCAGTAATAACAGCAGAACAACTGTGGTATGACAGCAGTAAAATCAGCCCTTTATATTCTTCACATAGATGTCAAATCACTTAACAATTGTCACTTTACTTATGTCAAATCAACAAGACATGTGGCTGTAAATAACAATGCATAAAAAACATATATAGCTGAAAATCAAATTTGCAGATTGCACAAGTTTGAACAGCCAAAAACCTCATTAATATGATCAAGATGAAGTACATGTACATACCATTGCCTTATTTCGAGGCTAGTACAAGTTCTCCAAGCTCTCCAAACCCTAGCACTGGCAAATCAACAAAACCCTACCAACCAAAAGATGCACTATGCAAAAATCTCTCATACACATCCATTCCTCTTCTTCACAATTCCAACCTGGGATTTCTGTTTTATCACAAAACGCTAATCTCCAATCTCCAAGGGATAAACCCTAACCCTATACCTCCAAGATACTCCATGAAGACCAAGAAACCCTATCAACTCAAAAGAGACAGAGAGATTAGGCACATGTGAATACTCTAGAGAGGGAGGCTAGTGCGCACTCATCTCTAAGTCACATCTTGTTACAAGAGTGAATACAAGTGAGTGAATGAACATACATGAATGGAAAGAGCTCTCCTTCCTCTATTTATATGTGAGGTAAGGGAGGGCGAGAATACAATCTGGGCTATAGTCCTTACAAGCAACCTACAATGACCACCTGTAGACCAACACAAGTAAGATGCTATACTCTAAAGTAAATGTGTCATGCTATAAGGTGATGTTGTGCACAATAATGGCTCCAAAGTGATGTAGCTACACAAGAATAGTCCACATCCCTCCATCGCAAGCCTCATGAACTCCGTCAATCTTCCTAGGCAATGTACTCCACTAGGTTAGCTACCCTTGCAAAGATACTATTGAAACCTCAAGCATCTCTGAGCTTTCTCCAATCCTCTGAACACAAACCCAAGCTGCTACACACTGACTAAGGCCTTATGCGCTCCTTCATCTTGTGTACATTGCCCTGCAAGCAAGTGCATTCTCCATGCGGGCCCAATGAAGGGTATCCAGCAAACTCTCAAAAGAACTCCAATGCCTAAGTAAAGAATACTAAGCCAGCAACCATTTTGAGTTCAAGCATCGACCAAGCAAGCTATCTCAAATATGCACATCCATCAAGTACTATCTCTCGTAAGCCAATGCATCTCAAATCATCCTAGAGCTAAGCATACACCACATACCCCAAATCTCATGAAGCACCCCAAAAATGGTGTAAACATTTTCATAGTAACCCCAAAAGTTAACATAACCTGCATAAATAAATATGACTAACATGTACGAATGACCAGATACAAGAGCATGACTGCTATCATATGAATGAATTGCACATAAACATATGACTGGAATCATACAAGTGACCTGCATATAATTAAGTACCATAAGGTTACTGAACATTCTTTCACTTCACACAGGTGTTAATGATCACATTAGCATGTAGAGCCACAGATTAGTGAGACGGGACCATGTGATTTCCAGACACATGCATAATGGCAATAGACATCTAGTGGCCCTCACCATGTGAGTTCCACTCAGAAGGGAGGTTTGTCGATTGGCATGCTTCATGCCCTCACTCGAGGTTTTCACTTTGATGGATAAACAACTAGTCAGAGATATCTGAGCAGGATGTATAACATTCTAAGTTCCAACAAATTTATTTCTATATAAATGTACATGTCTATGAACTCATTTCTTTTAGAATAGCAGGATCCAACAAACTAACTCAGATGTAAGTTTGCAAGTACACTTTACAAAGGATATCATATTTATATACAGAAGAACAAATCTGTCTGAAATTTGAATGTATTTCAGTACAGTAACTCAATTAACTGGATCCATTAAGAACACATCCATGCCTCATTGACTTTACAAGAAAGAAAACATAATACAAAATTTCATTCTATACAAACTCTATATGTGCATGCAACTTAAAAGGACCTTTGGTATGTTTATAACTTTATTCACATCAGAGGATGCTCAACACATGTGCCTAAGGTTTTATTTCCACATTTGCAACAGTTCCTATGTAGACCTGCAAAACCTTGAGATCAGTTCTTTTTTGCAAGGAACATTGGGAAGGTTACTGGGAAAGACATAAAACAGAATTTGTGAGATCCAACTACAAGTTGTAGTGTTTATTCATGAATCTACAACTAAAACAACCTCACAGAAAATATCCAGAGTGATTAGTGATTACATAAAAGTTTAAGACTTTAAACTTATAGAAAAATTGAGATTGAAAAGTGGCACTTACATTCTCCACGGTGATCCTTAACAGTGAAGGCCTCTGTCTTTGCTTCTCTAATCTTAATCCCACTGCCGCATCCTGCTGCTACTCTGGCTCCAAGTCTGAATTTCCTGCTCCTTATCCAGCTAGAGTTATCAGTAAAAGTCAACTCCCCCAGGATCCCAACACCTTCTTTTAGATTTATAAGCAGGTCCCCAGTGAGAAGTGGCCGTTTCCCCTCCCTCTCTCGCACAACATGACTATCAAAGTCTTTGTCAGTCCAATCCTCCTCTCCATCTCCTTCAAAGTCACCTTCAAGAACAACGATTTCCACTTTTGTGGAAGATTCAGATCCTGAAGTAATAATTTGTCCTGTAGATACATCTACAAGTACTACTTGAATAGGGCAACACTGCTCCCCTTCTATTCTACTGCCTGTGAAAATAGGCAGAGATAGCTTGTTCCTAAACTGCAATTGCAAGTTTCCTGATGCAGATTCATTTATTTGTCTTGTTGAAGATCTAAACAAGTGAGAACAGGAAATAAGTAGACAAGTATTGAATCTAACACACGTGACTCATCACTACCTATGGAAAACAAAACCATGTGAAAGAAATTTAGTTTTGTGACACTTCCTATCCAAGTGTCACTTCATTCAAAGTATTTGAGATTAGCATAGAATCATACTGAATTTTGGCAGGCACATGCTTTTCTAATGCTCGCTCAATCTCCTCATTTACCTGAAACAGACATAATATAACGTAAAATTTGATTTTACCAGTAAACAAACAAGCAATTGTACAGGAACCTTGTGTATAGTAGCCACATATGGAGAAAAAGGAGATAAAAGAATGATAAAACAGTGAAATAGATATTTTTCAAAATCTACATCCATATCCATCCAAAATACATAGATGTAGATTGACCAACTGGAGACGTTTCATACTTTACTCTCAAACAGCTGAACACACTTCCATGGTTGCATAAGATTCAGAATACATAGTTGCTCACAGACTGCAAAGTTTCTCCCAGGGATGGAGGAGAATGTTATAAATGTTTACTTGTACTAGCAAGGAAGCAACATTCTAAAAGCACAACGCTAGCAATCATCAAACAGATGATTAGTTTATGGGACCTAGGGTTGCAGACTTTGGATTAACTTTCATTTAAATGATTTTTAATAATACAGAGAATCATATTTAAAGAATTGACTACAATTCACCATCCTGGCTGATAAAAATTTAAAAGATACAATTTAAATATAGAAGGCAAACCATACATTTAAAAACCATTTTTCAGAACATTCCACTGTTTCATGCTAACACGTTTTAATATTTTTTTTGCTCCCTTTCCGTTAGCCTTTACCTATCTTCATCACCGTGGAGCAAAATACAGCTACTTGAAAATAGTGGCAATGATAGCAGATTTAAACATAAATTATTACTTCCAAAACCTTCCCGCCCATAAAATGGTCTTTATTTGTTTCCAATGAATCTGGACATCAAAAACTGGTAATACTTATCACACTAACAGTTCTTCGCATAAAAGAAAATTGATATTTATGAATAGTAGAAGACGAAAAGGAAAAAAAACGATATATGTTTGGCCACAAAATTGACTGGACATGGAACCATGCTGTTAGATCAAAATATGCCCCAATGCATTGTAATTCTAAGTTATCCAGTGGCTTTACTGAGAAGAGAAATTAAGTGATGACATGTTCTCTCCACCTGATAGAGACCAGGGAGGACTTATTGTTCAAGAGTTTGTCTCTATTATTACCCAATGTTCGTGGATATTTTTGAAATGGACATGTTACAGTCTTTTCAAAAACAATATACTTGAGGTGTTGTAAATTCATACTCTGTGGGCTTGGTAGATAATTTTACTGTAAAGAATTGAATAATTGACTTGTTCAAACTTTTCATGAATAGACTACTTAATTTTGATAGTTGTAGAACAGGAAGAAGATGAATAATGTTACAATTTAGCCTTTCATGCAAGTATTTGGATTAAACAAATACAACCAATTGAATAACACTCTCTTTTTTCTTTTAGACTAAAGTACAATTCAAAACAATTTCGGAATCTCTATTATCTCCTACAGAAAAGCAGGCCATCAGCTCCAACATTGTGGTTCCTCTCAGAAAATGCCTATGGCTAGTTAATTATTAGGTAAATTTAGAGAAATCCAACATCTCTGAAATAAACACCAACTAAAAGCTATCGAATTTTTCCTGATAACTTCCATGACATATTTTTGTAGAAATGTTTCTTTTTCACTGATGAAATTATGAATATTTACATTGGTCTTTGTTAAAAAGGGGTGGGTTCAAGGTTGCATGAAGCACGGATGTATTTTGGAACTTGGAAACAAAGCATTGGAATGCGTCATTTTCCAAAAATCATTGGAAGTGAAACGTCTCGGAAGCATATATAATATATATATATATTATATTCCAAAAAAACACCCAAAATACCAAATCAGTTGTAGAAGATATGAAAATATTTATATTTGCACATAAATCAAGATAGCTACAGTATCCACATCAATGACTAATTATTCGAGCATCAACCATCTAGACTCTAGCAATTACAAACATACATCAAATTTTTAAGCATATCATAGATAATAGTGTTAGTTTGGCAGCTCAGGGACAAATTCCCTCCATTGGGAAGCCTTCTTCATCCAAAGAAGCCCCTTCTAGCCCTTGGAAGAATTTAATTTGGTCATGGAAAAATATTATTTTTAATGAGAAACACACATGTGCACAAAAGTACAAGTCGGCCTGGGCAAGCTAATTCAACCCCTTTAGACACATATAAATAGACCACATCACATCACTTTGGAGCATCATCACACAACTCATTCTTCTCTTGGATTGGTTTGTACAGCTCCGAAAATTGCTGGTTCATCTTCACACGTGCAAAGGAGAGAGGGATTTTCTGTTGTCCAAATTTATCTTCTGTTTTTGGACTTTGACCAGCATTGACTTTTTGCACTTGAAGCTTGGTTTGACTTTGATTTTCTGATCTGTTTGGAAGGCCAAATTAACTGGGAGGTTGACCAAATTCTTTCAGGGCACATTGACCAGTGTTGATCAAAATTGCAAATATAGGGTTTCCACAGACGCACTGTTTTGGGACTGTTTTGACTGGAATTTGACCAGCAAAGAAGGCTGCATCCTTTGACTATTGAGCCTTGACTGAGCTGATTTGGAGAACTGTTGACCGTTGACTGATTAGCGCTGCTGGTGCTGTTGACTTTGATCAGATTTGCAGACTTTGGATCACATTTGACTTGTTGGCCCATCTTTGACTGAATATTGATTGGTTGGTTTGGATAGTCAAAGTTGTTGATCTTTGACTCGTTGTTTATGAATTGGATCATTGTATCTCTCTGCTGAAGATTTGATGACAATCTAATAGAAGAAGGATTTTGAAAGTAATAGAATAATGCTATTTTAGTGTTTAATGCTCATCTGTGATCTTAATTAGCAGTTTCTTATTAGAAACTTGCTGTTTCTATTTTCTTAGTAGAAGCTTGCTGTTTCTATTTTCTTAGTAGAAACTTGTTGTTTCTGTAAATACAGTTGTATTATTTATTGAGCTTCACTGCTCATTGTATATCAATTCAATTTCATTCATTGATTATGGTATTAGAGCTTTGGTATTTTTCAAAATAATTTTTTATTGTTTGAAAAATTTCGTGCTTCATTTCGAAATTGCTCTCTAGGAGTCTGAAATTTTTTTTCTGGGCGTCACAATTTCTGAGCTGCAGTTTTATAATTTTATTTTTTTTCCAGCAATGATCTTTGTGATCTTTGGATTTGTTTATATAAGGGTTTTGATCTGAGACACTTACGAATTCTCAGTTCCCAGATCGTATGGAAACCCTTCCACGTCGTCCTTAAGTGGTTGTTTCTGTGAAGCCGAAGACACGGGTGCTTGGTACGCGAAGCATCTATGCAACAGCATTCGAACTCTCCACCCATACATTAGATTTCACAATCCCTTGAATGCATGATTTAATTTGGGAAGCCAAGAGGGTTTGAGGAGGCAGAGGAGAGACGCTGCGAGCGGAGGCTGTGTGTGAGATTTCCTGGCACTAGTCGTTTTATTGTGAATTTTTTTTAGAATTTGTGATGGCAAATTGATTAGCGGAGCAGTGTGTAACCGTTGAGCAAACCAAGGAGGGGTTGCACGTCCGAAGCCATGGGCTTTTCTGTTTGGCGTGATACAGTTGGCATAGTCGACATTCATAACCAAGGCGTCGGTTACGACATCGCCGCGATCCATTTGATACTTAACAGTAATACTCTGGCCGGATTTAATGTACTCGTTCAAAGTATAAGGGAAAACGAAATACTTCTTCGTCGATTAACTGCGTTCCGTGCTATCCACATCGCAGGAAGGACAACTATTTGTTACTGTAATATAAGAATACAGTGTCCCTTGTGCATGTGCAACACTCGACGCCAGATTATCCCTTGAATTACACGACATAGTGTTTAAGGGAACATCGCCACTTTCTGAAGTCTGTGTTGAGTGCGCTACACTACTCCCAAAGAAAAGAAGAAGTACACAGCAAGCAAGTTGAAGTGCAGGTTGAGACCTCATTTTGTCAAACTACAAATCCCATCTGTTGTATCGTGCACGCGAAAAGCCGCTAACATCTGCTGGATACGCTGGACATTTTTGAGCCTCTTGCTCTATCTCTGAATCTGAGTATTATCTCAAGGGACTGTGTCATACATTTCTTGAATGCAACTAAGAACAAAATTGGGGCCGAGGGCATTTCCATTTCAGTTTTTTCAGAAGCCGCAGATTGGACGTGTATTTTCAGTACATACAAATGCATGTTTATGCAGGCATAATTATTGAGTGTGGGGGATTTTTGCACCTGTCAGATTTTGTTCGGATTAGCTGGCATCTACATTGAAATCCATGTCACCCAGATTATGTGGAACTCTCCTCAGCTTGATGTAGTGTTTAGTGCGCACAAGTGTTCCATTATTGACAGGGAAACTCGTCTTACGGTTGTTGTTGGCCTAGAGGATCATGGTCTATACAGGCTTCTTGACACTAGTGATTCTCTAGAAGTGGCTCTAGCAGCTCGTGTTTCTCCCATCAGCACTCTGTGGCATCAGAAATATGGGCATCTAAACATTCAGTATCTCTCTCAGCTATCTCGGGAGGGAGTTGTGTCAGGGTTACCTGATATTCAGACTTAACAGTTGGGAGTGTGCGGCGCCTGTCAAGCTGGCAAGCAACATTGGCCTTCATTCAAGGATGGAGAATCTTGGCGCGCATCTAAGGTACTCCAGTTAATTCATGCTGATATTTGTGGTCCTATGAATACATCTTCAGTTACTGGTTGCAAATATTTTTTTGCTTATTGTAGATGATTTCAGTAGAAAGATGTGGGTGTACTTTCTAAAACATAAATCTGATGTATTTAGTATCTTTCAGAAGTTTAAGTCCTTAGTTGAAAAAGAGTCTGGCTATAATATCATAACTTTTAGGACAGATAACGGGGGGGAATTTTGTTCTTCTACTTTCTCCAACTTCTGTGATACCCATGGCATCAAACACCAGGTAACTACACCCTACACTCCTCAGCAGAACAGTGTTGTCGAACGTCGCAACTGTACAATTGTTGAAATGGCTCGTTCCATGTTACAACACAAGAGTGTTCCGAACAAATTTTGGGCTAAAGCAGTGTTCACTGTTGTCTATCTTCTTAACCGATCACCTACTCAAGCTGTTAAGGGGAAGACTCCAGAAGAGTTTTGGTCTGGCCGTAAGCCTAAGATTAGTCACCTCAAAGTGTTTGGCTCGGTTGCATATGTTTGGATTCCAGCTGCTAAGCGCTCTAGGTTGGATTCCAAAAGCCAGAAACTTATGATGACAGGGTACAGTGATCACCACAAGGCCTATAGGCTGATAGATTTAGACATTGATCGTCTTATCTTCAGTCGGGACGTAGTATTTGATGAAGACAGAGGGTTCTTTCAGTCCCCTCCTTCTGAGCAGTGTTCTGAGGATCAGCCTCCCAATGTTCTTCTTCCGTTAGGTCCACCTGATGAGAAGGATGATGCAGCATCAGTATTTGATGATGCACTACCTGAGTTCCCTCCGGAAAATAATCCTCCTCCCGCTGCTCCTGTTGTTCCTGAGCCTCCTCCACCTACTCCAGATATTGGTTCTTCTACTCTCCGGCCTAAATGGTGGGCTAAAACTATTGGTGATCTCTGGGATAATGAGCTCCTTGAAGGTAGAACTTCGAGAAAAAAGAGCAAACAGCAACCTACAGTAAATTCTGCTCTTATGGCTAACTTACACAACGTTTTTGAGCCTCAAACCTATTCAAAGGCTAAGGGTACAACTGAGTGGGAACAGGCTATGGAAGCTGAATTCCAGAGTCTTCAGAAGAATCACACTTGGACCCTTTCTGATCTTCCTACAGGGAAGAAGCCCATTAGCTGCAAATGGGTGTATAAAGTAAAATACAAAGCTGACGGAACCCTAGACAAGTATAAGGCTCGCCTTGTTGCTCAAGGGTTCTCATAAAAGGAAGGCATAGACAATGAGGAGACCTTTTCTCCTACAACCAAGATGAGTACCATACGGCTTGTCCTTGCCTTAGCAACTCAGTTCAATTGGAAAGTCCATCAGATGGATGTAAAGAGTGCTTTTTTGAATGGTGACTTACAGGAAGAAGTCTACATGATGCAACTTCCGGGATTCAAGGTTGCCGGTCAAGAACAGAAAGTCTGTAGATTAGTCAAAGCACTCTATGGTCTAAAACAAGCCCCTCGGGCTTGGTACATGAAAATTGATAAGTACCTAACAAATCATGGCTTTCGGCGAAGTTCATCTGATGCAAACCTATATATCAAACATACTAGTGATGATATTCGATTTGTGGCTATCTATGTGGATAATCTTATCATGACTAGCAGTTCAGCACACTTGATCCATGCGATCAAACAGAATTTGTGCAGCACTTTTGATATGACAGATTTGGGACTTCTTCATCACTGTTTGGCGGTTGAAGTCTGGCAGACTGTTAAAATTGGCAACCAGGGCAAAACTTCATGTGGGTCATCTTATTCATGGTTGATAATATTTTTATTAGATTCCTCTCGTCGAGAGGTGTAGGATTGATATAAAGATCATCCGATTCGGATAAGTATTCATGGAGATATGAATTTATTTTGATTATGGAATTATTATCAAGCCGACCTACAACTCATGTAGGCTCAGAAGCCCAACAGTCGCATCTATTCACCCACCAATGTTGTGTATAAATATAAGAGGACTTTTCCTCATTTGGACTCACTAATCTCATCACATCTCTCTCTCTCTCTACTGTGCAGATATGAGTCTCTTCTCTACTGCACTGAAATGGGTCTCTCTCTCTCACACATGTGAAGCCGGAAGTTGCTGAATTTGAAGCTGCAACTGCAGAAGTAAACATTGACTTGCGTGGCCTAGAATATCTCCTCTTTGGAACTGCGCTGTAGTTTCATCTGAACCTCCTTTGGAAGCCGAAACTTTTGGTGGTGGAATGAAGTCAATCTGACGGTCGGTTTGTGAGATATCGTCTGCCCTAGTTTGATAATAAAGCCGGTAATGCTGATGCTATTTAGGGTTTGCTATTGCTGATATGAATCAGATTTATTGTACTATTTCTCTCTGCTGAATTATTGAAGATAAAAGAAGATTTGATCAAAGGGTTTCCCCACACATTGTGGGGTTTGTCCCTCGCTAGCCGCCACAT
>APFE031734815.1:86216-124515 GCA_000404065.3 Pinus taeda | reverse complement strand
CAAGGATTTTAGAGCATAGTTCCTCATCTTGTGTCAAGCTCGTTAAAAAATGAATCAAGGTTTTTAGAGTAAAGTTTTTGTTAGGTAGATAGTAGAGAGTAGTCCTGAGCATAGTTCCTTATCTTGTGTCAAGCTCGTTAAAAAATGAAACAACTCCCACAAGTCTTTCCAAGATCTTGAAAGTAAAGCTTCATTCCATCTACCTCATTGCATGCAATGAAGCTTGGGGGGCATGTACCTTGATTTGCGTCATTATGCTGGGGGCATGCGAACTTATAACAAGCATAGTTTTTCATTTCAAGCTTGCGTAAACATGAAACCGAATTCGAGCATAGTTCTTTTCCTGTGTCAAGCTCGTTTAAAAATGAAACAAATCCTCCTCTACTTGAGTCGAGAGTTTGACTAGACCTCATAGATGTTAAGTTGTATATTTAGGTTAGTTCTTTCAGTCTTTTGCATAGTTTTCTTATAGTTTGAGGTCAAGTCTCTCCAATGATCTCGTAACTCAACATTGATTTCATCCAATTGGTTGAATGAAATGAAGATGGGGGGCATGCGCTCTAGCAGTTATGCTTAGGGGGCATCAAGCACAATTTTCTCTCTGTTTCAAGCTTGTGTAAAAATGAAACTACTTCGAAGCATAGTTTTTCTTTTGTTTCAAGCTTTTGTAAAAATGAAACCTATCTTGAGTCAATTTCGGTTATTTTCAAGACTCATTAAACTCATGAAAATCCCGAGATTATTTTTAGGTTAGTTTTTTCAGTTTTTCGCATAATTTTCTTGTAGTTTTAGGTCAAGTCTTTCAAATGATCTCGTAGAGTACATTTTTATCATTTTTTCGAACTCGTTAAAACTTACGAAAAAGTGAAACCTTAGAGTCATCTTTTAAGCCCTTTTCTGACTCCTAAAACATGAAAAGATTGTCGAGCGTTTCTTTTACACTCGTTAAAACGGAATTAAAAGACGGTCCCCTTATAGCCCTTTTCTGACCGTAAAACAGGAAAAGATTGCCGGATTTTTGTCGTTTCAAATTCGATATTGGAAATAAAACGACGTGTCTTTGATCGCTTTTTACTTTTCAGGTCAAAGACACTAACTATGAAAATATCCTTGGTCGCAAGATCAAGCGGTTCTCCTAGGTATTATTTTATACTTTTTCGGACTTAGGAGACACAACTTTACGAAAAAGTTCAATATGGAGTCTTCTAAGTTTTTCAGACTCTCTAAATATGAAAAGCGCAGTTTCTCCTATACTGGACTCGTTAAAATTTCACAGTAAAGGACCTGTTCTATTACAAACAGGAACGGACCACTCCTTCTTAGGGTTCGCATCAAAAACTAAGTTGACTCATCCAAAGGATGAGCTTACAAACAAGCATATGTTATCCTCCTCAAGCTTGTAAAAAATAAAGAGGTACTTGCCAGAAATGGTGGGGGAAAAATGAGAAGAATGAGCCTATTTGATATCCTTTTGTCTCAAGAAAAAACCTTACTACCACTCTTGAACACGGCACTTATTCATTCACCTGGGTTGGGAAATCTTTTACCTCACAGTTGATCAAGATCACTTGACGTCTTTAGCCGGGTTATGGGAGTCGACTTTGAGTCATTTATCACCAAACCATCTGTTGTGTCGTTATGTGTTCAAGAGGTTTGAAACAAACATTCAACCGCAAATTACCTATCATTCATTGTGTCATCATTGAGTCAGTCCTTGCAGCAACATTTCTTCAACTTGAACTATGATTTCGTGTTGTGGGCTTGCCTGCGACGAGTCGCTTTCTATCGACATCGGCACATTATCTAGAGAGTTGACTTAGAAATCGTCAGTACCTTGGAGTCTGCATGCATCAATGGCAGGTTTCTCGCCTTCGACGTCAGTTTTCATCGTTGACTTGCGATCGAAGGATTCCATGAAATGTTCAACACCGACTCATTCATTTCACATCTCATGGATTGTGATGGGTACTTTGAGAAACATTGACATTACTGGTGGTCTCTCTCATGCTTGTTAACAGTTTACATCATTGACTGGTAATCAAGTGGTTTCTACCATGTTCGACATCGACTCATTTATTCACATGGTTAGAATCGTACCAATTCGGGAACAGAAATGAAGACCTTGGATCTAGTTTCCGCCATCCAGGCTGCGAGGAGTTTTGTATTCATTATGTTGTAGACCAATCATAAACAGATGGCTGCGTCCATACTGTGTCTACAAGAGTCTATGATTATGATGTATTATGCAATCATTCTTGTACCAGAGTAGTTAGTCCAATAGTTAAAGTTTTTTGATCTGAGTATGGGAATGCCTACCTCTGTATGATATGATATTATACATGTATTTTGTGTTGAAAATTGCAGGTTCCAACCGGGCTCTCCGCAAGATGATCCTCGAAATGATAAAGTACTTCACCCTTCCTATATGACTTAACACCCTTATCTATTACAGGCTTCGTACTTTAGGGGGCAATCTGTTACACCGAAATTTGTCACCATGACTATCTGCAGTTTATATGGCCCCATCAATAGCCATATTGTCCTCGTCAAGCCCCATACCTCTGCTCTTCATGTCAAAACTTCAAAGAGAGAGAAAGTCACTTGAAAACATGTTTATCTCTGGGTACGCAGTTTCTCTTTACCTTGCCTGCGTGTACGCACTCCATATACATTAGACCTGCGTAGTAATACGCTCTGTATACTAAAGCTAGGGTGCGTACCCCTGTAAAGGTCAAAAGGCGCAAGTTTCATCTTTAAAAAGTTACTTGTGGTCACTTCTAGAGCCTTCTAGAAGAGTTATTGACGTGTATTGAGCGCCTCCAGATGGTTCATGCACCCCTATGATAGAGGAGCTTATCCCATCAAGAGAGGAGCTACCCCATCCAAAAGAGGGAGTATCCCATTGATGTTGGAACTGAATAACCTCTTCTAGAATACTATAAATACAGGCATTGGGCCAAAGGAGAAAAAGGTTGAAAGCTGAACATTCTAAAGGGTAAATGCTGCTGGAATTAGGACTTCCATTTGTTGACTTGTGAGGAGAGATCACTATCCTTCCTTGTTGCCATAGTGGGAGTGGGTGAGCTTGTCAAAGTAGAGGAAATCTCTTGCCGGACCTTGGAAGGAGCTTGCACAACACCAAGGCTCAGGTTGTAATGGTTCCTTTGATTATTTAATACAAATAAGTCCATTCTTCTCAATGATTTGTTAATGAATTATTTCATGTATTCCTTGGTCAATATGATAGATATATTTTGTTTTATAATGAATATTCAGATGTTATGTAATCGTTTGCTTTTTTAGTATATGCAGGTCTGAAAGTGAAGGAGGAGCTCATCTGGATCAGCAAGGCTGGACTGCTAGAACAAGCGTGGGACCTAAGGTAAGATTGAAAACATTTGAATTCTCATAGAATGATGTGTATCTAGAGAAGGATAGCTCTTGTTTGGTTTGTTTGTCATTAGAGAGTCTTAGACTCCTAGGAAGGTTGGATTTGTCCGCAAATATAACTCATTCCGTGTGACACATATTCTTTTACTGTAACATTTGTAACCCTTGTTCTTTTTGAATGGGGCTTCTATCCCATACAACTCCCTTTTGTTGAGCTTCACAATATGGTCAAACTTTAGGTGTCATAGTTAGCTATTTTAGCCTGTGGTACCAGCTCTTGGTCTTATGGGGTAAATAATGAATTTTGGTGCTAAAGGTTGTAATCCAAGTCAAAAAGAATATGTGTACTGTAATTTACAATGCTCACAAGGTCTTGGATCTATATTTTTATAGAATATAGTCACATCATATGGTTTTATGAAATCCAATTTAAGCCCCAAATATCCAAGGAATCAAGCTATATCTAGGTCATCCATGAAATATTTATACTAAGAAAAAATTAAAATTATATAGGTTGAGACTTGGTATTACCATATTAATTGATCGATATGATAAAATGTAAAATGGAAAAAGAGATCAGCAATTTGTTGGGGGAAAGTAATCCTCAATCATCTATGAAGTTTGTGAAAAGGAATATCTACCATATTTTGTGACGCAAAGGAGCAAAGTAAAGGGGTAAAATGAAGTATGTAAAAGATGTGTAATTGTAATATTGTCAAAGAATGTTTGTGTAGCCTAGAAGAAGACGTGGAATAGGTATTGAATCAAAAAATAGGGTGACTATAAAAAAAAAAAAAATCGTATAAAGAATGCTTGTGGATCTAAGTTTGACAATTTTATGAAAGAAGGATCTTCCAGGTAAACTAGGTTGGAGCCTGTAAAGCATCAATGAGTTTGTGTTTCCATCAGGTTGGATCTTGTAAAACATTAGGGAGTTGTGCTTGCTTCAGGTTTGAAACTTTAAAATACAAAATTTGGTGCTTGCTTCAAATAGGTCTTTGTAAATTCAGTGGATGGGAATATCCTTCTAGTTGGAGCTATTAAATTTGTTGTAACAACAATATTCCAATAATTGTTTGTGGTTTTCTCCCTTTATTGGTTTCCACCTACAACTGATGACTTTATGAGCTTCTATATGTTGCTTATATGATTAATTTCTAAATAATTGAAATATTTGTTATTGTTTATAATAGCTAAATTTGGCTCTAATATTAATTTACCCCCCCTTAGCCTAAACAAAGACTAGTCTAAACAACCTAGATTTAAGATATAGAAGAAAAATATGAAAACAATACTTCTTATTCTACCTCTATCACAATGACTTGATGAAAAATCACACACCTGAGTGACCAAAAAAATTTTCCAACATAAAAATAAGATTTGAATAGATTCATACAATCTCAAAAATGTCCTATATCTCTCTCACATTAATGGATGTAGATTGACAATTTTTATTGGCAATGACAATCTAACTTTTCTTTCATGAATCACCTCATTAGCTACAACTCTCATGGTGTTTATATGGATTTACATTCAAAGCAACAATAATCATAATGAAAATATCATAACCTCATTCACCATAGCTTTGATAAACATGTCAATAAGTTAGCATTATGTTGTTTACCAGTCAATTTTTTAATTCTCGATCATTTTTTAAAGGGTTAAATGCACTAAAAACCATTACAAAACTAGTCTTTGGTGCAAGTCCCAAGACTACCACATTGAAACTTCAAGATCCAATTAGAAGCTGCCAAGTGTAATATTTCTTTGTGTCATCTCCATCATGTCATTGCCACAACATATTTCTATGACATGTCATGCCACTATGTTGCCATTAGTGACCCAAAATGTGTCAATTGGTCACCTAAAAGGGCCAAATCCACCTGCCATGTGTCACATTCATAGAAATACACATGTCATATCATGCATGCCACCACCATGTCTCATCATCTTATTGAGCCACATCATCTCGTTGCCATGTGATTCCAACCTAACACTCACTACCCATTGCTTCTATTTTCACATTGTTAGGTATGGTGATCTAATAAGCACTTGGGTACTTGGCATAAGAAGCTATGACCAAGGGCTATGAACAAAATCCTTATAGGCCATTTCTCGCTACCTCCACACTTCCACATTTTAAATTTGGTGTATGTCCAATGCGAGACCCATACTAGAATCATGATTTGTTGGAACGTTACTTGAAATTCCAAACTTCAAAACTAGTTTTCGTTTATTCATGGGGAGTTAGAACGAGTGCCATATACCATTCAAAATGTTTTAGAGAGGAATATTAAAATAAACACTTATTTTTCTTATTGGAGCTAAGGAAATAAAGAAAACTAATCCTTAAAATATATTAACTTCATATTTGACCTCAATCTAGGCATCAACACACGTAAACACATCAATTATAACATACTTCCGAAACTCCCCCTAAACTTGAGACTTGACATCAATGACCTAGATATGACATTAATGACAAAAACTCCAAACATACTCAATAATATCCCACTTTGCATTGATGGAAAGTCCACTAGACATTGTTGGTGATAAATGGCAACACCACCACTAGTAAACAATCCAAACATTGCTTCAAAGAGACAATGATTTTTCATTCTCCCCATTGCTCACTCTCCATATTCAATATGTATGTACACATTTTGTATCATCTCCAATGTTTTATTACTCTCCCCCTATGACATTAATGGAAGAGGTCTTCGTTATTGCCCCTCTGATCCTTCTCCCCTTAAATATATGTAACATGTTGTTGAAATAAGGTATAATCCCTATTCTGGTGGGTAGAAGGTGTTGGAAAATTGGTGGTGGTTGTGTTAGTATTGGCATTGATTTCAACTAGATTGGCATGAATGCTTGGCGTAGGAGATGCAAGCAGTAATGGCTCGGGTTGTTATGAAACCAACTCACAAAAAGATAGAAAAGATAGATGAATTCATTAGAGTTCAGCCTCTTCGAGGGAGCAACCTCCTTAACATCACATAAATGAACAATCCTTTGATGATTCAAATGAAAAGACCTCCTTTCTATATATAGGAGTCTAAGGGGTCATAATATAATCAGAGCCGACATAACAATAATAATGTAAGGGCACAATGATAACAATAATGGGCTTCTATGGGGCACAATAATAACAATATGGGGACTGCATGGGTACACCAATATAACAAGGGGGTTGTACTAGTAACAATAAGGGGTTACATTAGTAGTATAGGGGCCTAACATGCCCCTCTCCTTCAAAAAGTGTCATCCTCAATGCTTGAGTAGTTCTTGATGCTTCTTGTATAAAATTCTTGTCCTCCCATGTTAAATCTTGAGCGGGTAAGTTCTTAGACTTGATGAGATACTCTAAAATTGATCGATTTCATAGTTGTCAGGTTCTTGTTTCTATGACTGCTACAGGATCCAATATGATTTTTCCTTCCTCTACAAGTTCTAGCAATATTGTTTGAGTCGGGATATTATGCAACTTTTGAATGAGTGGCCACACTTCTTTGCCCTTCTTCCATTCATCCCTTGCTTCATTTATCCAATCTAGTTGGATAATAGAAATAGTACAAACCAATGCTTCCACATCCTCATCCTTTCTTGAGAGTGCATCTGCAACAAAATTTTTCTTCCCTTTTCTATAGATGATGTCAAAGTCATAAACCAACATATTTTTGACCCATTTTTCCATTCTTCTAAAGATAATATTTGTTCTAAAAAGTATTTACGACTATCATGATCCATTTTTACCTTGATGTGTCTTCCCATTGGGTAAGGTAGCCATTTCTTAAGTGCATATAATATTGCCAACATTTCCTTCTCATAAATAGCTTGCTTGAGATGTAGCCATAAAATACCCAATCACCTACATCAAAACATTTTTCACTGTGATGTTGATCTACCTATTGTTTCATTCAATTTTGTACCAAAGTGGTGTTATCCTTTAAATGTTGGAGAACTTGTTGTTGATGTTGGATGTGATATTTCACTGCTTGAACCTTTTTATTCTTGATATGTCCTTCTACCTTTAGAGTTTGAGGAGTGTTAATTTCCTCCAATGCTTTACAAGATACGGTCAGATTCATTTCTTGATGCTCGATGTGATCTTTCAGTTCTTGAACATTTTTTTTCTTGGCATGTCCTTCTATCTTGATATTTTGAGGAGTGGTAATTCTGGCCAATGCATTACAAGATATGGTTGGATTCATTTCTTCTTTCTCGATGTGATCTTTCACTTCTTGAACCTTTTTCTTCTTTATATGTCCTTCTATCTTGATAGTTTGAGGAGTTGTAATTTCTTCCATTGCATTACAAGATATGGTTGGATTGATTTCTTAAGACTCGATGTGATCTTTCAATTCTTGAACATGTTTCTTCTTGATATGTCCTTCTATATTGGTAGTTTGAGGATTGGTAATTCCATCCAATGAATTACAAGATATGGTCGGATTCATTTCTTCTTTCTCGATGTGATCTTTCACTTCTTGAACCTTTTCTTCCTCCTCTCCACAATCAATGTGAAATAATTTCTTCTCAGCACACTTATGACCTTTAATGTATTTGTTATCACAATTGTAACAAAGTCATTTTTCTCCTTTTTCTTCCAATTGTTGTGGTATAACCCTTGTAGGTTGTGGAAGGCTAGGAGAAACAACGCTTCCATCTTTATAGTTGTGAGGGGTAGACTTCCTTGTTGCCATAATTTTTCTTTACACTTTGTACAAAGCCCTCTTTCTCTTTTTTCTTCCAATTGTTGTAGTGTTGCTCTTTGTATCCTCATAATGTGCCATCATTTCCTCTGTGAAAATTGACCAAAGTAACAAGTTGTTTACGAGAACAAAGCCTATTATACCATAAAAATTGATCTAGTTCCAAATATGTAGATAAAATACATACCTTTTGTAATAGTGTTACATCATGTTTATCAAAATATTGCTCCATCTGTAGTATCCAATTTACTGGATCCTTGCCATCAAACTTCCCCATATCACCTTTTCTTGATTTTAGGAGCTCGATCTTGAAACGACTGTAATTTTGTAATTTCGGCTCTTCCAGTTCTGAAATTGTGACCTACAGTAGCCCTCTATGTCCTCTTTCCAATGCCAATAGTCTCATCGAAATTGGATTTTGAAAGAAAGAGTTATGCACAATCTCCCAAGATGACCTCATTATATACCTTTCAGAAGAGCGAAATTGTATGAAGCGCCATGTGTCATTGTTTTGACCTTAGTATCTAAAAAATATACTTAGGAAACTACAGACTGTCCTCTTTCTGTAACTTTTTATGAAATTTCAATAGGATGCTCAAAACACAGGTTACGACGATTTTCCCCAGGTCACCTATTTGTAATGTAATTCGGGAGGCTGCAAAATGGCCAACTTCCTCAGATCATATCTCCACAAATATGGCGTGAAAAACGTTGAATTTCAGATCCGAGGTTTAGAACGATTTCAACCCAAATGAGTTTTTTTCTTACTATCTGAAACGTTGCAGAAAAAATGTTATAGCGCAAATTCCACGATAATTTGTTCTGATACCAAATGTTATGAAACCAACTCACAAAAAGATAGAAAAGATAAATGAACGCCTTAGAATTCAGCCTCTCCAAGGGGGTGACCTCCTTTATATTACATAAATGAACAATTCTTTAATGATTCAAATTACAAGACATCCTTTCTATATATAGGAGTCTAAGGGGTCATAATATAATCAGACACGACATAACAATAATAATGTAAGGGCACAATAATAACAATAGTGGGCTTCTATGGGGCACAATAGTAACAATATGGGGACTGCATTGGTACAACAATATAATAATGGGGTTGTAATAATAACAATAAGGGGTTACACTAGCAGTATAGGGGTGTAACACAGGAGGAGTCCCATGGTTGTTGTAGTACTCTCTAGAGAATTATCACAGTATCAGGCTTATTGGAAAAGCAATCAAATGATGATTATTGTGTTGGTTCGATGGAATGCCCATGGTAGATGAAATATTTATGTAGAGAATCATCATAGTAGTAGGCTTACTTGAGAAGCCATAAAATGATGATTATGGTTGTTGGGAGTTTAATGTACCTTGCACAAGAAGAAGAATCAAGGAGCAAATAGTGGTAGATATTTTGCAACCATCTTAGAGGTAACAGATGGGCTCAAAGCCTACATCGGACCTTATCCATTGGAAAGGGGTCTATAAGAGCTTACAACTGGTATACGGAAGTCTAAAAATGGACTCCTAGATCAAGAGATATGGTCTGCCAAAGTCCCGGGACTTGAAGTCTTAAGAAGGATGAAATATCAAAAATAGGAGCCCATCGAGGCTCGATATCAGAACCCCAAAGAACAGAGTATAGAAGACCAAAATCTCATATCAGGAAACATATTGTATATCGGGATATCAGAACATCGAAGCAGATAATGTCAGAGGTCTGGGATATCAGAATATCAGAACTTCTTAACAAATGAATTTTTAGAAGTTACAATATTTAGTGATTCTGATAGTGCTAAAATCATCGAGGAATGTCAAGCAGGTCAACAAATGATTTGTTTCAAATTCAAGGGTCATTGAGACTCTCTCTCTCTCCTCCTGTAGGACACATGGTAGAAAGATAGTGGGCCTGAGAAAGTGCAGTGGCTAGTGATGTCAGCGTATCGAAGGACAACAATATCATAACTCTTGTGAAAATAA
Source organism: Pinus taeda (assembly GCA_000404065.3). NCBI lineage: Eukaryota > Viridiplantae > Streptophyta > Pinopsida > Pinales > Pinaceae > Pinus > Pinus taeda. The sequence goes on along the minus strand of APFE031734815.1, from coordinate 114,427 downwards.
TGGTAGAGAGGTTCCAATGAAGAGAGCTTTGATGTTGGTTTGATGGTCATGATGAGTCCAAATGAACCAAGGGTGAAGGACATTTGAAAGAATAAGTATAAACCCTTAGAAGGAACAACAAGTCTTATCACCTAGGACGAAGCCCTTGGTCACAACCCTCGGTCCTATATGAAGGAAAACACATAGGGAGCTAAGCGCTAAGGGAGACAAGGATATCAAAAAGTGAAATACTATAATATTTTAATTGTGACAGTTATAATAATGAGTGGCTTTTTGTTAAGCTCTTGGTCACAACTCTCAGTCCTATGAGATGGAAACACATAGGGAGCTAAGTCAAAAAGGAGCCAAGCATATCAGACAATGAAATATTGTAACATTTCAACTATGTGAGTTACGATACAAAGGGGGCCAAGGATATCATGGAGTGCAATATCGTAACATTATGCCTGTGTAAGTTACCATATGGCATGTTCCAATGAATCAATACAATGAGTTTTAAGGATGTATGAGTCGATAGCTCAAGAATTGAATGTAGGATCAGTGGAGTTGATTATTGAAATGGGTTAAACCTGAACAAGACTCTAAAAAAGGAAATGAGGACATCATTTAACATAGACTATTATGTGGGAATGAAGGAAATAATTGGCTGCTTCAAGTGCATGACTGGGAGAGTTAAATGAAGTTGAAAGTAACTATCCCTAAGGACTATCAAGCTCTGTTGAGAAATAAATAAGAATGGGACACTCAGAGGAGTGTGCAGGTCATCTGATAATTAATTTCTCTACATGGACATTTACATAGTTTCTTAGTAAAAAGCTTCAAGATATATCTATATGATTAATACCATGATAGGAGTCATCCAAGATGATGCAACAATGTTAAGGGGAGCCATGTCGAAGTACATTTGGGCAGTAAGGGTATAGACAACAAAGACAACCTCACATAGAGTGCTTCTGTGAAACAAAACCGTCATTTGCAATTAAGCAAAGGGGAGAGTTAAGCATATTATCGAAGTGCTGAGGAGTGAGAGAAGTTGAGAGATAGAAAGGTCTAAGCACTGAGAGCATATTGAGTGCTAGTGTAGCAAGAACAACGGGAGTGTTGTGGGAAGAAGAACGAGGGAAGAGTTAAAGATCAGACAACAGAGTAAAAACTATGAATAGAACAATGCGAGTTGAACAGAGGTAGTTGCAGTAGAGAGCCCATGAGAAGGAAGGGAGAGTATTGAGGAGAGATTATTGTGATTATTAAGCAAAGAACAACTGCATGAGAGCATAGAGGACAGGGAGAAGAATTTGAATCTGCAACCAACCATTTTGGTATTTTACTTGTAATGTATATGCCTATTTTAAAATTTGAAAATTGTATGAAATAATATAACAGTGGCAAGAGCAAGTTGGTGCCTACATATAGAAGACATAGGTGCCCCTTAGAAAGTTGGTGGTTGCTAACCAAAGGGGATCGGTGCCTTCTATGAGTGGGTGATCAAAAACAAACAAATGTAATTAAGTAGGTGCTTAATTTACATCATAAACAAACAAAAAATTTGGTGGTTTTTTCCCTCTGTGTTTCCACGTGAAAAACATTGTGTCAAATGAGTGTGTTACTCATGTGATTGTTGCATGAACATGTATGTTTGAAATTGTTGTTCACTCCCTTTATGAATGAACTCTCTCACAAGTAATAGAATATAAAAAGAGACTGTATGCATACTAGAAAAAGTAAAGAATCTCACAATTAATGATTCACCCCCTCTCTCCCCCCGCCCCTTCCCCCTTCAACCATTCCTTATACCAACAATTGGTATCGAATCCAAGTTCCTTTAGGAATAGTCTAGTCATTGGAAGGTAGATCTATAAGGAATTATGTCTAGGAAAGAGAGTCAAGGGGTTTACTCAAGTAGAATACTAGTCTTTGATGGGACAAGCTATGTCTTTTGGAAGGTAAGAATGGAAGCATATCTTATGTCCCTAAGAGTAGATGTTTGGACTTTAGTGCTAGTAGACTACAATGTCCCTGATATTCCTCCGACTAATGCAGATGGTCAAAAACTATATGGAAACAATGTTAAAGCCAGGAATTTCATTCTCTTTAGTCTTAGTCAATAACAACTTGTAAATGTTATTCACTATAAAAGTGATATGGAAGTTTAGGCAAAGCTTAATCAGAGTCACGAAGGAGATGACAAAGTCAAGCAGGCGAAACTTTAGAATTTCAGAATGAGCTTTGAGGGCTTGAGAATGAGTTAAAATGAAAGCATAGCAAAAGAATTACTAAGAGTTGATGAACTAACTAATATGAGTAAAGGACTTGGTGAGGAGGTCAAGGAGGAGATGATTGTTCAGAAAATATTAAGATCTTTTCCCATGAGATTTAATGTCAAAGTCTTAGCTATTGAAGAAATGGATAATTTATAGGATCTCAAGATGGACCAAATGCATGGTACTCTCACAACCTATGATATGGGACTAGGAATAGAAAAGTCTGAACCTAAGGAAATAACATTCAAAGTATCCGAAGAGGCTAAGGAGTAGAAATATCATCAAGACTGCTCCAGCTGTGAATCTGATCAGTAGTTGGCTCAACTAGCCAGAAAACTAAAGCTTGGCTCAGGAAAATATAAAGGGAAGTTACCCTTTAAGTGTTTTGATAGTGGAAGAGTGTTATCACCAAAAAATGATCACATAGTCATTTATAACTAGGTGGATTGAAATACACCATGTAGTAAACCACTTTTATTAAATTAATTTTTTTTTTAATTAAAAAAAACTCATGTGAATAATTAGATAAATTCATTATTTATTTAATTTTCTCTGGGAATAATTATTAGATTATTATTTAAATAATTATTCCTTGTCACATTTGACTAAATCCCTTAGGAATAAGTAAACAAATCACTATTTATTCAATTTTCCTTGTTTTTGTTATTTAAGTAATTGTTGAATCACTATTTAACAATTATTTCAATTTCACACAATTTTTAATTCTAGTGAAATAATTAATAAATCATTTTATTTGTTAGTTATTTCTAAATAAAGATATTTAACTATTTTAAATATATTTTCCCTCACCAATAAATATAATAAAGTATTTCAAGTTGTTAGATCTTGATTTGGTTAATATCGTTTTATTATTCTCCACTTTTGAGATTAACTCAATAATTTCTTATAAATAGGAGGATTTTTTCATTCATTCTTCACCATGATCATAATCATCATCACCATTATCGTCTTTTTTCTTTTGAGCTCCCATTTCGAGTTCTCCACATTTTTTCTGGGGTTTTCACATATTAAGAGAGAAGATCATTTTTTAAAGCATCAAGGACATCAAAGGACCCATCCCATAGAGGGGGACTTATAGACCCATCTATAAATCTCCTTCACCAGGTGTTTTTAATAAATAATTTATTCAATTAAAGTCTTTCCATTTGGGTTATTACAATATATATATTTATTGTTCTTTGTTGTTAGAGATCATTTATATTTTTGTAGCAGGTTTTTTCATTCTTATTGCAAATTTGAATCGTAAGTAGTCATCAACTTGTTGTTAGGGTCACTTGTCACCTAGTGACTTAAGTGAAGTGTTGTTGGTACACCTTCCAAGAAATTTCATACTAAAAAAGAGTTGGACATTTCTCATCCAAATACCCTTATTAGGAAAAGGATGAAAAGGAAGAGGATCAGAAATTTGGAAACAAGTCTCAAAAGAATCACAAGAAAAATCCCTATAAGATAAAGGGGTTCTACACGAAAAAGGATATCTCAGCACCATAGTCAAATAATGAAAACATGTTGGAGAATGACTTAGATAGGTATTTACTTATGGTTCTTGAAACATACTCCAAGAAACAAGGTATTATGGACTCTAAAGAGGAAGAAGAAGAGGAAGGAATAGTGGACTTTGAAGGGGAACTCATCAGTGCCCTTGATGAGTTAAAGAAAGCGAGGAAGGAGAATAAGAAACTGAAGGAATAGTTACAACATGTAGAGGAAGGTATGTATAACTCTGACAATGAAGAGTTTGCCTATTAAAAAGAAAATCCTTAGGAATTTATCAAGAGAAAAGATAGTGTTGGGCCTCCAAAATATCATCCACTTTCACTTTCATTTCCATCATTTTACCCTCATTTGGCAACTCTATAGCCCCCTAACCTTATATTAATTAATCATTTTCATAATCACATGGGTTTATCATTATTATTTTCCAAGTCATTGATTTTAAGTATTTTCAGAAAAATTTCAATTAAATATTAGAAAATTAACATGTTTTCATATATATCTAAAAATGTTATGAGTTTTGTGATATTGTAGGCCTACTTAGAGATTCTAGAAGGGTCGTATTTGGCCACCCAACCATAAATTCGAATTTCAAATTCCAAGTCATGAAGATTTGTGGAATAATTGTAGAAGATCTAGATCATTAACTATGCACATTCAAAGGAGAAGAATCATGGTTGAGAGAATTTTGAGAGGATTTGTATCTTATATTTTTAGGAGATTGGTTGTAACCACAAGACATAAACGTGGATTTAGGAGAGATATGAGGATCTATATTCATTGAATAGTTATGCTCAATTTTTGTATAAATAGAGTGCACCCTTCATAAAAAGGGTTGCTAGGTATTGGTTTTTAGGTAGTAGTTGCAGAGTTGTTAGTGATAATGTTATTTTCTAGTTGGAGGTTCCAAGTTCCATCCAAGATGCAATTTGTAAAGTGAGGATAGAGAATTCTTGTAATATCTTGTAACTCATTTTATGAAATACATACTGCCACTTTGATCTCCAAGACGTGATAGTTGTTCAGTGTGCTCACTAAGGAATGGAGGGCCCCCTTCACCCACAGTTTGCACATCTTTCTACATATTGGTAACATAGTATAGTTATGATTTCATTTATTTTCAAGAAGTATGTTTTCATTTTATGCAAGTTTGTTTTTCCTTTCAGCAAGTGTACTTTTCCTTTCAGCAAGTGTGGTGTGATTTTCATTTATGCAAGTGTGGCATGATTTCAATTCCGCGAGTGTGATTTCAATTTCATTATGTTTGGTTTGGTTTAGTTTGGATTAGATTGATTTAATTTGTTTTGTGATTAGTTTTAATTGCATTAGATTGATCTATTCTGATGAATAACCAACTAGTGCATATAGTGCACGTGTACCTCGTCAATTCACAAACCCTAGGTTGGCAATTAATGATAGGGATTTAACTCGCAATTAAATCACCCAACATTTTGGCGTTGTTGTCAGGGAGATATACATAGGTGTTTATTTTGAAATTTTAGACGAATAATTATAGTTGCATTCATTTTTAAATGCATGGTTAAAATCATATTAAAATAATTTAGGATGCATATTAGATTTCAATAAATTTGCAAAAATTTGTACTAATTTGTGTGGATGGTAGGAATTATCAACAAGTTGGAGTAATTCACAGACAATTAAGAATTTGAAGAATGTTCTTCCAAGAACTTTCTCAAATCTTAGCAATAGCTAGGATATCTGCATCTCAGAAAGAGTATATTTTAACTGCATGCAAATACTTGTCTTTCTCTCCTCCTACATTGGAAGATCTTCATGTTTCTTTTGATTCCTCCTGTCAATCTATTAAAGAGACTAAATAATCATGCAATATTTTTGGTTGGGAGAAACCACTAGAATCTAAGATTGAGGCATGCGTAATAAAGGAGGATATTCATTGTGATCTAAACCAAGAAAGGAATCAGGAATGTCGTAGCTTTATTAAAAGATAGTTCCAGTCAAGGCTCAAGTCACATCACTCTTCCATTCTTCCTTCTTCATTGTATTATCAAAACAACTGGTATTTCATGCTTTGATGTATTTTAATGCATATTTTTCAAAACTAAGCATGAATATATGTTTACTCCTGTTACACACATGGTTACACTAGAAATATGCATATACTTGAAACGAATTTTCTATTTCTAGTATAGTAGAGTAAGATAGAACCAATGAATAAAAACCAAGTTTGGTGATGTGTTTTTTAATGTTTTTAAGTCAAATAACATTTTATTTGCAATTTTATTTATTGGTGTAGTAAGAACCACCCAAATCACTAATAATTTGCAAGAAGATGCAGAAAGAGAAGGAATATTTGAGAAGGAGGACAACAAATAGAGTATTGAGAGCCACAATTTGAAGTTAGAGATCAAATCCTTTCATTTTTTCTTTTAAATTTCACATTCTAAATGAATAAAGATTTTCAATATTTATTAGTATGCTCTCTTCTTGTGCTCTCTGTGACCTGGAAGATTAGAAAAGAAAATTGAATAAAGTTAGTTTTAAAATTTTGGAATAAAAATTGGATAAGAGATCTATATTCATAATCAAAAGTGTAATTACAGGCTTTTATAAAGATAAAACAGCAAAAGTAATGTCTCCAATGGACCCAACATTGTTGAAAACCCTTGTTTTAACTCTTTTTGCACCTCATTTGGCTAAAAATTGAGTAAAATATCACCGTCTCCAGTTTTTGCTCAATTCTGTTGTTAATAATCCTACATTCCCGATTGGTGGTCAAATTTGTAAGATGGATAAAATAACCATTAAGGCCTAGTTCTAAATATTATGGTAACATGAAACCATATGACAATGTTAGGTGCCTAAGATCATGTGTCGAGGACCAACGGATTTCTGGCACCATTCCTCTGCCACACGTGTGGTTAGATGGCACCATGTGCCTTAGGGCTAGCCCCCTTTCATTTCTATGTTGGCACCTTACTTTTTTTGGCACAGGACTGTGACCATGGGCTAGGCTAAGGCCCAGCCCTTGGCCCCCAGCTATGGTTCTGAGGCACTAGAGGGCCAAGGGCTATGGCTTAGCCTGAACCCTTTTCCAAAATGGCATGCCCATGAAAATTAAATATACATTTAGAACTATATTAAACAAGAAACATATGGTATGGGGATTGGTAGAGGCGCTTTGTTGGTTTATATGAGGTCTTGGTTTCGATTCCTGTGGAGGTTGTTTTCCCTCATATGAAAATTTTATTCCACCACGAGGAAGCCACATGAAAACCATTGTTTGGCACATGTGGCACTCCCTCGTTGACCCTCCAGAACAAAACCATAGCCAATAAAAGATAGACATGTGTCAACGAATCAAGTAGAGCGAAGTGTCAACCACTCATTGGCTAATTAAGGTCCAATCATCTTGCCAAGTCATGACCCAGTCCGCGTACAGACTGCTGACTAGGCATTCCTGCAACTCAAAATTCATTTTCTTTAGTTATTTCCCAAAATGAGCAGAACTTGATTCCAAGAGCATCCAAAGTCGGATTTCAGTGAAACAAATTGTGTTGGATTCAAAGAAACGAGATATACGCTTTGGAATTGGTTTCAAACTGATCCAATCATTATGAATTTTGAGCATTTTCTTGATGCATGAGATCATGGACAATGGTGGAGCACTAAAGAAAAAGGAAAAACATAGTTACAGGCTTCAAATTTCACAAAAACCTGCAAATATTAAAAATCCAATTGTGATAATTGACAAACCACCATTTGAGTCTAATTGCAAGTTCTAAAAGCGACAAGGAAGTGCAACGATCCATATTTTTGGTAGCTGCAGAATCGACACACTTCAATAGCTCATGCAAATTTCATTTATGGTCTATTGATGAAGGATTAAGTGTATGGAGAAGACGTCTCAAGCTCAAAATTAGTTAGAAACACAATGAAGAAGTCACGAACAAAACAATAATAGGTGATCCATGATATTGCTTTCCAATCAAGTAAAAGTGCATTTAATATTTCGTCCTTGAAATTGTTTTATTAGTACTATTTCTGATTTTTTTTGTATATATTAGATGAAGAGAGACTAATCATCTCTCTCTCTCTCTCAATAGTATTACATTTTATTGCAGAAATTGCTAACTTTTTGTAGGCTCCAGGAAGATGAAAGAAGATCAATATATGCATGAGTTCCTTTTAAAGACCAAGTGTCTTTCAAAAGAGCATGATCATTCCATGTGAAATCAGACCCATTACACCATTGCTACTAAAGATATACTAATTTTACCATTTATACTCATTCTAAGCCCGTAGTCGATCCATAACTATCCATCTCCCTACTACCAAAAACTCATTTCCCTTTCCAATCTTCATATTTTCTTTCCTCATTTTCACTCACGCTTAACCAAAGAATAAAGTCATTCAACTCCCTCACAAATTTTAGTCACCCCATTTTCCTTTTCCTTCCTATCAAATAAACCTTTCTTCAATGAAATTTTTCCATCTATAGTCCTTCAAATTATTATTTTATCCTTACGTTAAATGATGGAAGATTCATTAATGCATACCTTCTAACAAGTCTTGACCCATTGACTCTGACACATCATCTAGGATCAAGACTAGAGATATTTCAAGTCCCTTTAGGCTTGCATGCCTTAATGGCAAGCTCTCTTGCCAATAAATTATGGGAATACATCAATGTCCCCTATTTGTCGAATCTTCTAGATGACTCGACTATGACACATCTATTCGTACCTAGTAAGATGTACTTACGCAGCTTGACTCTCATTGACATGAGTGGTGAGTAGTTACGTGTTGGTTAATGGCATTCATTGATGGTCGGTAATCCAAATCCAAAGCACATATATAAGAAAAATGTTTCAAGAATATCAACTTATGATTAAGACAATCAATGCAATAGTTGTAGGAGGACATGCAACATCTTTGGAGTGGGGGTATGTTGGGCCTCCAAAATGTCACCCACTTTCACTTTCATTTCCATCATTTTACCATAATTTTGTAACTCTATAGCCCCATGACCTTACATTAAGTAACCATTTTCATAATCACACAAGTTTATCATTATTATTTTCCAAGTCATTGATTTTAAGTATTTTAAGAGAATTTGTCTTACATATTAGGAAATTAACATGTTTTCATATATATCTAAAAGTGTTATGAGTTTTGTGATATTGTAAGCCTACTTGGACATTCTAAAAGGGTCTTATTTGGCCACCGAACCAGAAATTAGAAGTTAAAATTCCAACTCATGAAGATTTGTGGAATAATTGTAGAAGACGTGGATCATTAACTCTGCACATGCAAAGGAAACAAATCATGCATGAGATAATTTCGAAAGTAATTTTATCTGATATTTTTACGAGATTGGTTGTAACCACAACAAATAAATGTGGATTTATGAGAGATCTAAGTATCTACATTTATTGAATAGTTATCCTCCATTTCTGTATAAATAGGAGTGCACCCTTCATACAAAGGGTTGTTAGGTAGCAGTTGTAGATTTGTTAGTGTTAGTCTTAGTTGCTAGTTGGAGGTTCCAAGTTCCATCCAAGATGTGATTTGTGAAGTGATGATAGAGAATTTTTGTAATATCTTTTAACTCATTTTATGAAATACATACTACCACTTTGATCTCCAAGATGTGATAGTTGTTCGGTGTGCTTGCTGAGGAATGGAGGGTCCCCATCAACCACAATTTCCACATATTTGTACATATTGGTAACATAATATAGCTATCATTTCATTTATTTTCAGCAAGTGTGTTTTCATTTTATGCAGGTGTGCTTTTCCTTTCAGTAAGTGTGATTTCATTTTAGCAGGTGTGAGTGTGATTTCAATTTAGCAGGTGTGATAGCATTTATGCAAGTGTGGTGTGATTTTCATTTATGCAAGCGTGGTGTGATTTAAATTTCAAGAAAGTGTGATTTCCTTTATGCAAGTGTGATTTAAATTTCTTTATGTTTGGTTTCATTTACTTTGGATTAGATTGATTTAATTTGTTTTGTAATTAGTTTTAATTACATTAGAATAATCTATTATGATAAATAACCACCTAGTACATATAGTATAGGTATACCTCGTTAGTTCATGAACCTCGGGTTTACAATTAATAACAGGGATTTAACTTGCAATTAAATCACTCAACAGATAGTTTAGTCCTTCTACTAGAAGAAAAACAAGGAACTCGTGAGAGACTAGAAGAGGAAAACAAGCATTTAAAATAGGAGCTTCTCAAGTTAAAAAGGGAAATGATCTCATAGACATGAAAAGATAATATTTCGTCTTTGAAAGTTAAACTGGAAGAGGCTAAACGAAAAGAAGAGGTTCTTCAAGATTTGATCCAAGAATGGTAATAGAATTGCCAAAGTCTTGAAGCAAAGGTTGTTTATTGAAGAACTGATCTCGAGGGAATAAAAACTGAGAAGGTTTTAAATGAAATTTTTTTAGAAGGCACAAGAAAAGTAGATCAAATTATAAATAGCCAAAGGCCCTCAAGACTCAAAATAGGTCTGGGATACTCACAAACACAAGAATCCTCTATGGAAAATACCAACTTCAGGTCGACAAGATTTAAAGAACCATGAAGCTCTGAAAAGAATCTTCAAGGAAGAATCAAGGAAGATAAAAGAGCATCAGGGAAAATAGGAGACCATCAAAGGAAGATGAATCAATTAGCCAGACAACCATGGTACTTTCATACAAAATCCCATGCATTCCTATTTATTTTATGGTCATTATTATAAATTTCATATCTTTGGACATAAATTTGTTGATTGTAGAAGGATCAAAGTTGAAAGAAATGAAAATCCTAGATATAAAAATTATCAGAGTTATATACCTCAAAACTCTCCTCTTAGAGATTGAAATGTCTCCTCTCCCTTGTTAAGCGAAGTAGAATTCTTTAAATGTAATAATTTTGGGCACCAAGCAAGTGAGTGTAGAAGCATGTTTGAATATCAGTCTAAGTTCCAAAATGTTAGACAGTCGGCTATCCAACAGGATAAGGGGAGCTAAAAATGAAATACTAAAAGGAGCATGCAATGTGGACTTGCTCTATCGAATCATAATGAAGAGAAAAAATGGCATGTAGATAGTCATTGTTCCAAACATATGACTCGGGAAAAGGGAAATTTTCTGTCACTAAAAGAAAAGGACAGAGGAAATAATGTCAGTTTTGGAAACAATGCTCTAGCAAGAATCAAGGGCAAAGACGTAGTCAATCTTGATAAAAAAACGAAACCACAAAATGTGTTGTATGTAGAAGGGATCGAGCATAATCTGCTTAGTGTTAGCCAAATGTGTGAAAATGGCTATGATGCAACCTTTCTATATATAGGTTGTGAGATCCACAACATGAGGAATAGAAAACTTGTGGGAAAAGAAATCATAACCCACAATAATGTATATCTATCTGACAACTCTAGGGTCAACTACTATTTAAGAAAAACAAGTGAAGCACGATTGTGGAACAAGAGGCTTCAGCATATCAATTTTGAAGGTTTAATAAAATCTAGCAAGATGGGAGCCATGAGCGGACTACTAAGACTGTAAAGGATCGATCACTCAATCTGTAAGTCGTTTTAGTTTTGAAAGTAGAATAGGACTCATTTGAAGACAAAAGAGTTATCTTTATCCAAGCCTTTGAATCTCATTCACCAAGATATTTGTGGTGAAAATAAAGAAAAAACCCTAAAAGAAGAAAGGTATTTTATGTTTCTCATCAATGAAATTACCAAGGCCACTTAGATTGTGCTCTTAAAACAAAATCTAGAGGCATTTAATCACTTCAAAAAATTTAAAGATCATGTAGAAAATGAGAAAGACTTGAATATAATATGCCTAAGATCAGACAGAGGAGGAGAGTACACCTCAAGGGAGTTTGAGGAATTGTGTGAAGAGAATGACATCAAGAGGCAATACTCAGTGGCTAGAACTCCATAATAAATGGAGTAGTGGAAACGAAGAACAGAAAAATCTAGCAAATGGCCAGAGAAATGTTGGATGAAGTAGGTGTGTCTCACATCTTTTGGAGATAATCAGCACAAGCAATAGTCTATCTATCAAATTAACTCAACTTAGGCCTATAGTAATAAAAATCCCTATGAGTTGTTGAAGGGAAGATATGCATCTATTAAACATCTCAAGGTGTTTGTAAGCAAGTGCTTCATGGAAAGGAATGATAAGAATCCTGGAAATTTTTACTCTCATACTAATGAAGGGATATTTCTTAGGTACTCTACTGAAAGGAACGGATATAAGTGTTCCAACAGGTAGACCAAGAATATTGAGAATTGCATTGACATGATAGTAAATGAAAGAGGCTCACAACCTAGAGTCGTCTAAAATAAATATGAACTCAGAAGATGAAGAAAGTTCAGATATGAGGTCCATGGATCTAGAAGAAACATATTCAAATAGTGAAGGTGAGGAAGCAGGCATAACTCCAACGGCAAAGACACCTTCCAGGTATGTATAGAAAGAAAATATTGTGAGTGACATACTTGGAGATCAAATACATGGTGTCCAAACTATAAGAAAAATTGTTGGCAATAGAAGTTATGCAAGTTTGTCTCTATTATTACATATAGAACACAAGAATCTAAGGCAAGCAAGTGAAGACAAGTTATGGGTGAAAGCTATGAATGAATAACTTGATTAGATTGAAAATAATGACACTCAGGAGCTTGTACCAAGGCCTAGAGAGAAAAATGTTATTGGAACCAAATAGGTTTTCAAAAATAAACTAGATGGATAGGGTCAAGTAATAAGGAACAAGGCTCAATTGTTTTGCAAAGGGTATGCCCAAATAAAAGGGGTATATTTCGAAGAAACCTTTGCACCAGTAGCATGAATGGAAGCTATTAGTATCTTTCTTTCGCTTTCCACCCATAAAAATATCAAGGTATATCATATGGATGTGAAGTCGGCATTTCTCAATGGACATTTAGAAGGAGAAGTTTACATTGAGCAACTAGAAGGATTTATACTCACCACATATGAAGGTTTTGTATAAAAATTAAATAAGGCTTTGTATGGACTGAAATAGGGCCCCGGAGCTTGGTATGAAAGGCTAGATAAATACCTTCAGTAACAAGGTTTTACGAAAGGCGCGGTTGACAGTAACTTAAATGAAAGTCTTAAGGTGACCATCTACAAATAATAGTTGTGTATGTGGATGATATAATATTTGGCAATGACATGGAGAAATTGGGGCATTAATTTACAATATGTATGCAAAAATGATTCGAAGTGTCCATGATCGGAGATTTGTCCTTGTTCTTGGGTTTGTAAAATGGTCAGTCTCCACAAGGAGTGTTTATATCCAAATCCAAATATCTCAAGGAAACTCTAAAGAAATTTGGGTTGGAAGATTGCAAGCCAGTAAGAACACCTATGACTACAGGCTGCAAGCTGGGTAAATAATATGCGACACTACTGGTAAATCGGACTGCATGCAAATCAATGATGGGAAGCTTGTTGTACCTTACCACTTCAAGGCTAGAAATCATGTTATGTAACCAACTCACAAATAGATAGATCAACGCCTTAAAAATTATCCTCTTTAAGGGGGAAACCTCCTTTACATTACATAAATGATAAATTATTCAATGATTCAAATGAAAAAAAACTCCTTAATATATATAGGATTCAAAGGGGTCACAATATAATTAGATCTGACATAACAGTAATAATGTAAGGGCACAACAATAACAATAGTGGGCTTCTATAGGGCTCACTGATAACAATACAGGGACAACATGGGCACAACAATAATAATAAGGGGGCTACACTGACAATAACAATGAGGGAATACACTAGTATTATAAGGACCTAACATGACCTTCTCCTTCAAAACTGTGTTGTCCTCAATGCTTGAGTAGTTTTGCATGCTTCTGTATAAAATTTTCATCCTCCCATGTGGAATCTTCAACGTGTAAGTTCTTCCACTTGATGAGATACTCTTAAATTTGTAGCTGTCAAGTTCTTGTTTCCATGACTGATTCATGTTCCAATATGATTTTTCCTTCCTTGTCAAGTTCTGGCAACAATGTTTGAACTGAGATCTTGTCACTTATAACCTTCTTTAAGCATAAAACATGGAAAACTAGGTGTACTCGAGAAGATGCAGGAATCTCCAATTTGTATGCCATAGTACCAATCTTTTGCAACATCTTGTACGAACCATAATACTTTGGTGATACTTTATTATCCTTATTAGCTTGCATGAGGGACATTTGTTTGTATGCTTGTAGCCATAGAAATACCTAGTTGCTACATTAAAACTTATTTTGCTGCAATGTTAATATGCCTATTGTTTCATTATATTCTGTGCTGAAGTGAGGTTATCCTTTAAGAGTTGGAGAACTTGTTGTTTCTTCTCGATGTGATCTTCCACTGCTTGAACCTTAGAATTTTCTCTTAAATATGATGTGATAGACAGTGGATGATATCCATAAAGTGCCATAAATGGGGTCATTTTTGTTGCAGTATGGAAGAAAGTGTTATACAACCATTCAACCAAAGGTAACCACTTGACCCATTGTGTCTGTTTATCAGATACAAAACAATGAAGATATCCTTCCAAACATTTGTTCACTATCTCAGTTTTCCCATCAGATTGAGGATGATAAGATGAGATATGAGCTAATTGAGTCCAAGACAAGAAAATAATTTTGTCCAAAAAATTCTAGTGAAAATGGGTTCTCTGACACTTACAATAATCTTTGGGTTTCCATGTAACTTTTGAATTGTTTCCATAAACGCAATAGCAACTATACTAGATTTCAATGGATGAGGTAATTCACAAAAGTGTGCATACTTAGTAAGTCTATCAATTACCACTATGATGACACTCTTAAGGTCGGACTTGGGTAAACCTGTGATAAAATCCATTGAAACCTCCTCCCAACATTGACTTGGAATGGATAAAGGTTGTAACAGATCTAAGGTCTTAATTGTATCAAATTTATTTTATTGGCAAACCAAACATTTTTCCACAAACTTTTGAATATCATATTTAAGGTCATCCAAAAAAAATCCTTCTTAACTGTGGTAAGCTTTTAAAAATCTTGAGTTCCCTCTTAAGGGTTAAGTGTGCAATTCCAGAAGAATATTTTCATTGAGTTGGGAATTATTAGAAAGGTATAAGTGATTTTTGTATAATAATGAATCATTTTTCTACATAAATGTATCATATGTACTGGGATCTTACTACAAATTTTGAATGAGTGCCCACACTTCATCATTCTTCCACCTTACTTTGGCTATCTAATCTAGTTGGATAATAGAAATGGCACAAAGTAATACTTTCACATCCTCATCCTTTCTTGAGAGTGCATCTACAACAAAATTTTGCTTCCCTTTTTTGTAGATTATTTCAAAGTCACAACCCAACATATTTGTCACCAATTTTTGCTTCTCTTCTAAAGATAATCTTGATTCTAAAAAGTATTTAATACTTTCATGATATTTTCTAACATTTAAGTGTCTTCCCATTAGGTAAGGTCACCATTTCTTAAGTGCATGTAGTATTTCCAACATTTTCTTCTCATAAACAACTTTGTGTAAATAGTTTTCTTTGATTGGATGAATTTCAAATGAAATGGGTCTCCCTTCCTATATTAAAATAACACCAATTCCATTTCTTGAGGCATCACATTTCATAATAAAGGTTTTTTTTAAGTCTAGCATAGCTAAGACCGATGCTTGGCACATTGCCTCTTTAAGATGTTCAAAGGCCTTCATTTCCTCTGGAGTCCAATAAAATACGTCTTTCTTCAGTAATGTTGTTAGAGGTTCTGCTATTCTCCCATAGTTCTTAACAAAATTGTGATAATATCCTGTACACTCGAGAAATACTCGCAAATTCTTTATGGATGTATCGATTTTCCATTCCATAATGGCTTTTATTTTTCTAGGGTCTACCTTAACAACTTCATGAGATACAATATGACCCAGATATTCCACCTCCTATACTCCAAATGAAAATTTGGAGGTTTTTGCATATAATTGTTTCTCCTCCAATAGTTTGAGCACCTTGTCAACATGTTGAACATGATCCTTCCAAGATTTGATGTAGATTAGTATATCATCAAAAAATACTAACACAAATTTTCTAATGAAGGGTTTGAAAAATAAATTTGTCAAACCTCGAAATGTAGAAGGTGCATTGGTAAGGCCAAAAGGAATTACTAAAAATTCATAATGACCCTCATGAGTTCTAAATGTTGCTTTTGAAATGTCTTTAGTCTTCATTCTGATTTGATGATATCCTGAACAAAGATCTAACTTGGTGAAGTAAGTTTCTCCATGTAATTCATACAATAATTCATCAGTGACAGGAATGGGAAATTCATCTTTAGTAGTGAGCTTGTCGAGCCCCTTATAATCTAGAAACATGTGCCATGATCCATCCTTCTTTTGCACCAATACTACTTGAGCGAAAAAATAAATTTGACTAAGTTTAACTATACCATCCTCTAACATTTCTGCAACCATATGTTCAATTTCACTCTTTTGAGCATAGGGATATCTGTAAGGCCTCATGTTTGGAGGAGCACTTTCTAGAATCAAATGAATACGATGATTATGATCACAAATGTGTGGGAGGCATTTGGGAGTCTCAAATACCATGGAATGATTTTCCAAGGCTTTTTGGAGATTTGGAGAAATAGATTATTTCAATGTGGCAACCTCTAGTGAACATAATTGTGAAATTATGCCCCTTTTTTTGTTATTTAGAAGATTTGTCATGCCATTAGAGTTGATTATATTTCCCAATTTCCCTTTCATACCCCTTAATTCAACTTCCTTTCCTTCCCAAAAAAAATCAGCAAACATTCTTGAAAATTAAAAGCTACTATACCCAAAGATTGTAAGCATTGGACTCCTAGTACAACATCAACACCACCCATTGGAATGGAAAGCATTGGACTATTCAATACATATTCGCCCATGGATAACTTGATATTATGGCACTTTCTAGAGAAATTTATGGTTCCTCCATTTGCAACTATCACTTGAGACCCTGGTTTTGGATATAGGAAGAAATTCAATTCCTTGGCTAACTTACAATGAATAAAATTATGGGCACTACCTGAATCAATCAACATTATTACATTTTTTCTCTTGATATGTCCTTCTATCTTGAGAGTTTCAGGAGTGGTAATTCTTTTCAATGCATTATAGGATATTTTAAGATTCATTTTTTCTTTCTCTGGGGTTGGTTCTTGGTGTATATCCTCTTCTCTTGATGTATCTTGTTCCTTTTCTTCCTCCTATTCATAATCTATGTAAAATAATTTCTTCTCATCACACTTATGACCTTTAGTGTACTTTCTATCATAAAAGTAACAAATCCCTTTTGCTATTTTTTCTTCCAATTGTTGTGGTGTCAAACTTGTAGGCTGTGGAAGGCTAGGGGAAAAAACAATTCCATTTTCATAGTTGTGAGTGGTAGGCTTACTTATTTCCATAATTTTGCTTTCAATTTTTCTTGCCAACATGAATTCAGTTGCAATGTGTACCTTTTTTGTGTGTTGCACATTATGAAGATAAAAATATTGCTCCATTTGTAGTATCCATGTTACTGGATCCTTGTCGTTAAACTTTCTCATATCGTTCTTTAGAATATGGTGGGTCTTCAATCCAATGTTAGAGTCTATGCAATCATGATTAACGTTTCTTTTTTTCTCATCAAAAGTTTCATCTAATACCTTTTCGCCATTAAGAATCATTTCTTGTAGCGACTTTGTCAAATCTTCCTTTAAACCTTCCATGTGTTCTTTTAAACTATTCTTCAAATCTTCCATGTTTCCTTTCATTTTTTATTCTATACAATTCATATTAGCTTTCATGCCATCTGAATTAGCTTTCATGCCATCCTTCAAACCTTCCATGTATAATTTTAAGTTATTCCTCAAACCATTCATCTTCACTTCCATTTCATTTTTGGTTAAATTTTGTGAGAGCGAAATTTGTTGCACTTGGTCTCATAATTTTGATATATCATGATGCATTTCCTCTTATACTTCATGAATCATAGTAGAGATTTCTATTTGCTTACTAGGTGTTTCCTTTTTCTTTCTTTCATTCATTTTAAAATCAAAAAATGATACCTATGCTTCACCATGCCCTTTGAATCACTTCAAACTCAGTTTTCAAACAAAAGTTATGCAATTAAAAAAACAATGCACAAACTTTTCTTCTCTTTGTAGGAGCTCGATATTTGATATGTTGTATTTATGTAATTTCATATCTCCAAGGTCTAAAATTTCATCCTATGGTATCCCTTTGAGTCCTCTTTCCAACCCCATAAGTCTGATTGATATTGTATTCTTTAGTAAATATGTGTGACCAATCTCCCACGATTACCATATTATAGATTGGTTCAGTAGAGCGAACATGTATAGAATGCCACATGTCATTACTTTGACCTTCAGCCCTGAAAATTATACCCAAAAAACTACAACCCATCCTATTTCTGTCATGTTTTATGAAATTTATATCCCACGCTCAAAGAGAAAATTATGACAATTTTCCCTAGGTCACCTGTTTGAGATGGAATTCTGGAGCATACAAAAACCATAACTTCCTTAGACCATATCTCTGAAAATATAGTGAGAAAAGTCCCAAAACTTTACACACAAGTTTCATCAAGATTTTGACTCCGCGGGGTTTCAATTTCAACTTCAAAATTGTCGTATAAAAAAAAATAATAGCGCAAATGTCACGATGACTTGTTTGAAGCAGCAAAACCTAAGAATCCAAAGTTCTGATACAAAATGTTATGCAACCAACTCACAAATAGATAGATCAACGAATTAAAAATTATCCTCTTCGAGGAGGATACTTCATTTACATTACATAAATGATCAATTCTTCGATGATTCAAGTGAAAAAACCTCCTTTCTATAATTAAGAGTCTAAGGGGTCATAAGATAATCAAAACTGAAATAAAAATAATAATGTAAGGGCACAACAATTACAATAGTGGGCTTCTATGGGGCACACTAATAAAAATACGAGGACAACTGTATAAAATCTTATATATATACAAGCTCATGTAATGTACTAAAGCACATGACAGGAATCTAATTCTACTTTCAACCAACAAAATCCAATAGATAGCTGAAAAACAATATGAACAAAAAGAAGATAAATCAATGGCACATAACACAAGATGTATATGGGGAAAGCCACTACTCAAAACCCCACTATATGTATTTCATATATCATAAATATGAGTGAAGGTACAAACCTTGTTCTTACTAGAACAATTTAGCACAAGTATGCTTAACTCTCTCAACTCACAAGCAAGCTCTTAGCCAACACTTAGCCAATCTGTAGCTCTCCAAGGCCCTAATCTCTTATGTAAATCATAGGATCAATAACCTGTATTTAAAGGGAATTCATGCTTCCAAAACTACACAATCCAAATGGAGGATCAATCTTTGATCAATGCATGATATTTACACTTCAATAAATAATACAACTGATAGTACACTGTCCCTGCACTCTAGTCTCAACCAGGTCTTTCTCAGAATCAACATGCATGCTTTTCTGACGAGGGAATATTTAATTAACTAGAGTGACACTTGTGGATGCACTAGTGCACAACCTTACTGGTACCTCTCTATTAGTTCCACAAACATTTTCGAACTAATTTAACTAAACTTAATAAACTGAGTGATCTAATTTCCAACTCTATTTAAAATCATACTAGACACCTGAAATTTAGGGAGAACATATACATAAATACAAAAATACTTCCAACTCGAAATTTCTATGTTAATTAAACTTAATTAACTATTTACAAGTTTCTATGAGAATAGAATTCAATTTTAATTCTTAGTTTAATTCAAGGACAAATTAAACTAGAATTTCTTATGGCATTTCTCAACAACAACCCAGGCACAATAATAACAATAAGGGGGCTACACTAACAATAACAATGAGGGACCTAAAACATAATGCAAGTAGTGGGTATTTTTCCAATATTTGAAGCTTTCCCTCATGAAATCCATGTTGTGGTTGTTAGAAGAATTTTTAATATCTTCAAGGAATAGTAGAATATGGATTGTTGTATGATAAAGGAAAATAATTCAAGTTTAAGGCCTACACTAATGATTGGGATGGAAGTATTAATGACAGGAAAATGACCTCTCGTGAAACTCTCTTCCTGGGAAAATTCTTGGTGGTGTGTGTCAACAAGAAACAAGCCTCAGTTTCTTTATTGGCTGTTGAAGCAGAGTATATTTCTACTACTACCTATTGTATGCAAATTCTATAGATGAAGCAAACTTTGAAAGATATTCAAAGATATTCAGGTAGAGATGACTGATCCCATTCCAATAATGGGTGACAACACAAGTGCCATCAACATCTCCAAAAAACAAGTCATGCATTCAAAGACTAAGCATATTCCTATCAAGTTCCATTTCATGAGGCAACAAGTTGCAACCAATATTTCCAGACTTAAATATGTGGCCACTAAAGAGAAACTGCAAGGTAGGTTAAGTCGGTATTGTTGGGCCTTTTAATTTGAATTGGAAAAATTGAATAGAAAAAGTCATTATGACTGTGAAAATTCAGCACTTGAGCAGTAGTGGTTGGAAACGTTAAAGTTTAAAAGAGAATGTAATTAGTAAATTAAAATAATAGGTCTTAAATAAATAAAGAGATTATAATTATTTAGTTATTAATAGATTAAATATATAATTTAATAAAGAATTGTGTTTTTTTTTATGGTTATAATAGGTAAAATTTTGAATTAAATTATATATATATTATATAATATATATATATATATATATATATATATATATATATATACTATATAATTTTAGTTAACGAAGAGTTTATTAAGATTGTTAGTTTATACTATGTCTACTTTGGAATAAGGCTTTTTAGATATTGAAATTTAATTTAATTATTAATAATTATTCTGTCAATATAGTAGGGTTTTAACCTCTATAGAATATTATGAATGTCCTTGGTGTAACACAAGTTAAAGGTTGAGCGTAGTTATGTATTTTTTCCCTTTTAATTAAACATATTAATTAAAAAAATTCCATACGAAACAAATTATGGTTTTTTAGGCATGCGGTACTAAGAACCCATTATGGTTTTTTTGAATTGAGAACCCATGGTATTAGCCCATGGTATTGTAGGGATTTAACCTACAAAAATGTCAATAATTATTATGTCAAAAGTAGCTATTTAATCCCCTCAAAATATTATAGAATATCCTTGGTAGTATACAACAAATAAAGGTTGCGTGTAGTTGTGCCTTTTTCATCCTTTTAATTAAACTCATTAATTTAAAAAAAAATTGTCATATGGAATGAGTTATGGTTTTTTGGGTATGTGGTATTGAGAACCTGTGATATTAGCCTACAAACTAAGAATTCCCATGATAAAGGGTTAAATGCACTAAAAACCTTGCAAAACTAGTCCTTGGTGCAAGTCCCAAGGCTACCACATTGAAACTTTAAGATCCAATTAGAACTTGCCAAGAGTAATATTTTGTTATGTTATCTCTATCATGTCATTGCCACATCATATTTCCATGATATTTCTACCACGATGTTTCCATTAGTGACTGAAAAAGTATAAATCAGTCACCTAAAAAGGCCAATCCACCTGCCACGTGTCACATTCGTAGAATTCCACATGTCATCTTGTACATGCCACCACCATGTCTCTTCATCTCATTGAGCCACATCATCTCGTTGCCATGTGATTCCAACCTATCGCTTGCTACCCATTTCTTCTATTTGCACATTGTTAGGTATGGTGATCTAATAAGCGCTTGGGTACTTGGGATAAGAAGCGTATGACCAAGGACAATGACCAAAATCCTTATAGGCCATTTCTTGCTACCTCCACACTTCCACCTTTTCAAATTTGGTGTCTATCCAATGGGGGATCCATATCAGAATTATTTTATATACTCACTGTGGGAAGTGAATATACCTTTTATTTAATTAAATAATATGAAATCCAAGAAAAATGAGAGTTCCCAAAGCATGTACATCTCAAACTCAATTTGCATACCTACTACAATTTTTGACTAAGTGAATCTACATCACTACCAAATATGATGTCATAGTCATAAACAACAATAATTAAAAAAATCATTCTCAACTTAAATATATAGGTTACTATCAGTTGTTCTTCTTTTGAATCCTTGTTGTTTTCGATACTTGTCTAATCTAGATTACCATTATTTGGGTTCTTGTTTAAGTCCATACAATGTCCTCTTCAACCAACATACTTCCTTAGGATTTTCTAATAGATGAAATATTTCAGGTTGTTCTATGTAAATTTCTTCAAGCTCGCCTTTCAAAAGGGATGATTTTACACCCATCTGATGTACATAAAAAAAATTGTAACATACAAAAGATAAAAAATAAATGGAACTCCTATAATCCTACAACAATAGGAAAAATCTCCTCAAAATCATTGCCTTCAATCTAAACATAGACTTTGCATACCAATATAGCCTTATTTCTTACCACCTATCCATTCTTAGTTGATTTTTTCTTGGAGACCTGTTTCGTGACAATGACATTTCTATTTACTAATCCTAGAACCAATTTGTAGGTCAGATTTCTCTCAATATGATCTAGTTCCTCATTCAAAGCTTTTACCCAATGCTCATCTTGAATTTCCTGATGAAAGTATTTTGGTTTGATCATGGGTAAATGTTACATGTCATTTTTTCACACTTAGGAAAATGACAACAAGTACAGATCTCTCTCTATTTGATGAACCCTTGTAAGAAATCCCCTACAACAATCATGTATTACATTGTCATCAAACCCTAATTTCAATTAGTGTCACACTTTTCCCATTAACAAAGTGTGACACTGCATGTTTCTTCATCATAAACTGTGAACCTTGTTTCACTTATCTACATTAAAAGGTGCTACACTCTTTCTACATGTGTAAAAATAAAAGGTAAATTATAAAATCCTTATTGAGGAATCTTATCCCAATAACATGGAATCTAGCTCCTACCTATGTGGACCTTGTCCCAAGGTTAATGGATCCAATCCTACTCATTATAGAACCTATTCCCCTTTCTTTTGGATCTCATCCAAAGGAGAATGGATCTCCAACCTCTTCTCCCCTCATATAAATACAATTTTGATCAATGAATAAGGGGTTGGGTTTAGATCAAAGGATATTTTCATTCAAAAATGAAGTAGATAAAGTCCCAAAACCAGAATTTCTCTTTTAGGATGAATATAAACGCTTATATCCCATTTTAAAATATATTATAATACTATTATGGGATAAAAATGAGATTTATACATGCTCAATAGAAATTTGTTGAAGTCACTATATTTTCTTGCGATGAACAATATGTGCACTATTTTTTCCTTTTCTATTGACAAAGCATCAAGATGATGTTGAAGAACACAAAATTTGAGGTGTTATCATTAAGGAAGAAGTTAAAATTTCCTAGGACTAGGCACACTCAAATAAATGAGTTACATCAAGTTGAAAAACAAAAAGAGTTATTAATAGGAGATTTAGTTGACAGAAATAAAGATATTGTTATTTTGAAGGAACAATTGCAAAACCTACAACAATAAATTAAAGAAAATGTTTGCGCCATTGTGGTTCTAGTTGAATCAGATGACCCCTCAGAGAAATTGACATGGGTCATGGAAAAGCTCAAAATTTCAGATGTTGAATAGAAGGAAACAAAATATGATTTGGTCATTGTGAGGGAGCATTTCAATGTAAAGGAGAGGCAACTGAACATAGCAATTGAAAATAAGAATTAGCTTACCAGTAAGTAAAAGGAAGGTTCTAAAATGCTACAGGAAGGTTTTATTTTGCTACAGGACTGTCAAATAAAGACGCACTATTTTTTTTACCATATATAAAAAATTATTCATCTTTATGCCAATTTGCTTCATGGGGATATTCATAAGTATGATGTTAACATGCTCAAGAAATTTCTGCAAATTCTAGTGCACACTTTTCAAGAAATTTATGTTCATCACCGACAACCATTTTTAGTTTTTCATGAGATTAATGCATCCACTCGAAAATATTTTTTATGGGGAGATGCATAAGTATTATGGAAACATGCTCATAAAGTTTTAGGTAAATGCAATCTACTATTTAAGAGATATGGTAAAACAATTCTACTAAAGGAGTATTTCGGAATTGTTACATGAGTGACCAAAATTGCTAAATGATTATGGTCGACATAGAGAGAGGGGCCAAATCCTATGTTTTCCTTGGACAAACAAAAAATAATTCTACCACACCTCCATCTTCCATCCTCCACACCATTGAGTCACTTTTCCATCCGAAAATTCACCCCTTCTTCCACAAATTTCACCATGATTGAAACTTCTAGTCCCAACCCATGAGCTGACCAAGAATTATCAGATATTTTGAATGTATTGCATGAATATTATTGTGATATTAGAGGGGTCTATGTAACTGCTACATGAAAGAATCCAGTCTTGTAGCATCCTGCACAAACCCTACAAAACCACAATTGGAGACACTTGGCAAGACCAAAGTGAAGACGTAGACATCCTGAAACATTTAAGGACCATATTTGTGATATTGGGAAGACACATGACCCTTGAGGAGCTATTGTAGGGTCATTGTTTATCTCTAACAATAGGATATCGATCCACCATTTGAAGAACTTGTATTAAGAAATTCCACTCAGTTAGACATCTATAAAAAATAAAAATAAAATTCAAACTAAGGCCAGAGCATGAAGTAGCTGGCATAAAAAATGGCACCTCCAAGCCATCAGTAGATCAACAATCATTTCTCAAGAAACATGCAAACATTAAAGCAATCAAATCCCATCAAGTAGCCATAGGAATGCAATATTCTTTACCTCTTCTCTTGAGAATATTATGGTTAGAAATTTTTTTGCAATGCACAAGGGAGAAGGTTTTGTAGGCTGAAGGTGGCCAACAATCTCGACTACCCTTGAACAATTAAGTACAACTAACTCCCTCACTCAAGCAAGATGGAAAATGAAAAAAAAGGAGGGGGATAATTACGAGTAGTGGATCAATGAGTCTATAAGGTGAATACATAGGTGGTAGGTGGGGGCCATTTCACCAGGCACACTAATCCCACTACTAAAAGAATAATAAAAGGACAAGTATGAACTTCATTTGTACAAATATTTCATTCCCAAAATGGCAAGAGAGGCCCAGGTAATCATTGAGAGTTGATCTAGCCACGATCAGGAGTTCCCTAGGCTAATACAAAGGTGCTACAAATTTGAAAAGGAATTTCTACAAGAGAAACAAATATACTACAAAAGAAATAGAGTTTCTATACGAAGGGAAAAATTTTCTATAGGAGAAGACAAAGTTCTACTAGAAAGTTGCAAAAAGCCTGATTTTGAGCAACTTTGTCACCAAACACCTAGATTTGAAGAGGGGCATATAACGAGAAGGATTGGGAGTATTGGTTTGCCAAATTTTGGAAAGTCGCAACGATAATCATGGGAGGGGGGGTGGTTTCAATTAAATAAAGTCCACATACTCATCAACAATGTCCATTATCAGATATGTTTTCAAAACTTGTATCATGGGAAAGCCTTGTGGACATAAATAGAGAGATTTTTATTAAGACACAAGCACAAGCCTAATTAGAACTTGGAGAAAAGGATAGATCTACACAAGAAGAAGCTTGATAAGAAGAGGAAGAGGACGGAGGAAGATAAGATGTGCCAAAATTTCTTTTTAGGTAGCTTGGTATGTTAAGGAGGCCACCAGGGCCATGAATGAAGCACAATTAGGTCACTAAGTTACTTAGAGGATGAGAAACACTTTCACTAGGGGGTATGATGGGCCTCGAAATTAGAAACAAATTAAGGCCCATATGACCATCCTTCAGCACATTAAACCTCTCTTTTTTACATTAGATGAAATATTTTTAGCTATAATATGTCCATTAGAAGGTTTAGATATAATTTCTTATTTATTCCTAATATTATTAATTTTTGCAGAATATTGAGTAAATTTGGAATGAGATATTATAGGGACTTAATCCCTACTACAATATGGGCCAATATTAGATAATAAATTAACAAAATATCAATAAATTATTGAAATTTTTGGAGCTCCACTAATTGCTAAAATCTAGGAATGTGTTCCCTATCATTTAATGAAGATTTCTATTATTGGGAACCAATCCACTTTTTGAGGGATTTTGGAGGAGAAAGATGCATCATTTCGAGGAGAATGCTTCCTCTTCACTTCTTATAAGTACCAATGGTCCAGGTGGATATTGTTGGCCACCCGCCAATTCCACTTGGACCCCCACCATTGCTTCTTTTAGTTTTTCAGTTTCCTTAATTGGAGCACAATTTACTATTTTTAGCAATTTTTCGGATCCTAAACTTCCGGAGCCATTTTGAGGCCCTAAACGATGTTTTTTTTGAAATCTATCGCCAACAATTTTGTTTCTAAAATTATCTTTAACATCGTATTCCTTGGAGATATCTTTCCAATAGGTTATCTTGCACATCAAATGGAGATAATATGACCAAGTCGTGACCTTGGGAAGTTGGTTGTCCAACTCACCCCAACGGGGCCCATAAACTCTTGGTGTTACATCTCCTCGGGTTAGGGTTTTGGTTGTTTTGGTTGTTTAGGGTTTTCTCTTATTGTTCAATAATAAAAAGGCCCTTGAGCGTCATTGTAAGGTAGTTCAGAGGCATGTAGCCGCCACATCTCTTCTCATAGATAATATACCATCGCCCTAGCTGGTTTATTTCCATTCTTGTTTGTAAGCATATTTCAGTATTTTATATTCATGAAATGAAGTACTATTTCCACTACATCTCTGTGTTTATGGTTATCTCTGTAATTTGTTGTGTTCCTATTTAAATCGGGATCAACCAATTTGAATTTTCCTCTAGAGGCATGTATTTCTTAGTCTTCTTGTTTAGAAAACTTGTTATGTAGTAGCTCCACCTTCATTTCTTCTAAAGATTGGTTTCCTTCATACGAATGTGAGAGACCTTTATCTTTCCCGTCCCAAAAGCCTTGGAGCCCTCTTGTACAATCGCTTTGGTCTCTTTGAATGTCTTTTTCACTTGCATCTCTTACTTCTACGTTTACTATTCATGCTTCTACTATTGTAGGTTATCTTGGTTAAATGATTGAAGTGAGTTTGTTTTTCATGTTATTTACAGATTCAAAAGCATGATGCATCCTTAGAACATCTTTGAAAATTCATCTTCATCATTGAACTACTTAGATTGGTTTACTAGTTCACAAATCTAGAATTTCTGGAACTCCCTTGTAACAAAATAATATTAATTTTCTACTATTCTTTATAACATGTTTATGAGATTCATTTGATTTTATTCTAATTGTATTTAGTTCTTAAAAAAAATCAAATTAATAAAAAAAATTAACCCATAGAATTTTCACTTGATTAGGTTAGGCATTTGATAAGTTAACTAGCTCATAAATTCTTGAATTTCTGGTTTTTATAGTAGTAATATTCTCCTACTTTAAGCACAATGTTAACAATGTATTATGAGTCCATTCCACTTGGAAGGCGTCCTATGAAATCCTACTTGATAATATAATAATATATATATATATAATAATATATATATATATATATAATATATATATATATAAATAAATATATATATATATGCCATCTAATTTTCCTCTAATTTCTTGGGAATTTAACAGGTTATCTCAGTCTTGTAGCAATCTTGTCACTCATGTCGCAATCTTATAGCTGACCTATAACAATTTGCTTTTGAGATTTGACTTGCCTAGATTCACTCCAAATTCATTGTAGAAGTATATTTATATCCTATGAATGCTCTGAGGCCACTTTGGTTGAGTTGAGATTTGATTAGGATGCCATTTATCTCTTATATCGTTTACTTCTTGAATGTTGATATCTGTAAATTAATCTAGATTCCTTTTCTACAATTTACTTTATGAAAAATGTGATTTACTTTTTGCAAGATTACTCTAGGACTTTCCTTTCCTGCAAAATAGAATAAATATCCTTTAAATTTCATTTCCCTTCTATAAAGATAGATTATATTTTCTTAGTTTTCATCATGCTTTACATGTTTGCAAAGAGAATATATTTCCTTCATGTCATTTACTTTCCAAGTAGAATAGATTTGTTGATTGGTATTTACCTCTTGCAACATATGATTGCCAACTTACTTATATATTTGGTTATTGGAATTTACTTCATTTCATTCTTTCACTTGCATTAAAGGGAGTAGGAATAGGAAGAGGGGGGTGTCTATTGCACATACAATGTTGACCCCTCTTAAGATTGTATGAACCTCGAGTTGATAATTAAAGCTCATAACCTCAGGATTTGCAACATTGTTGTTGCAATAATGGAGGCCATAAACTGCAGATGTTCATGATAGGTTCATAATCTCAGGTG